>JAAEAF010002468.1:0-148967 GCA_011037195.1 Triatoma infestans | reverse complement strand
CGCCCTCCGCATTTTTTTAGGGTCTCACAGTATCTTGCAGAGTTGATGGTCCTCCCCTTGAGGCATATATTCAATTAAAATTATGCCTTGACAGCCCCAAAACACGGATGCCATGATTTCTTGGCTGAAATTGTGGTTTTGAACTTTTTGGCGGAGGGTGAAGAGGTGTGACGCCACTGTTGAGACTGCCTTTTGGTTTCAGGTGTGTAGTGTGCAACCCAAGTTTCATCTCCAGTAATGATGGAGCGGAGAAATTCATCTCCATGGAGTTTGTAGCGTCTCAAAAACTCTTGCCCGGCCTCCATTCGATTCACTTGCCGGGAGATTGGATTGACATTTTTCACCAAACGTATTGTCGCGTCGACAGTTCTCAACGTACTGACGATCTCGAACCGGTCTCGTTGCGGAAGGGAGGAATCAGGCTACACGACAGTGTAGCCAACATATCGAAAACAAAATCCCTCCGGCCCTGAAAGCCTCAGTACACTTACTTACTGGACATGCCTCGTACACATCAACTATAACCAATAGTTACAACTGAACAACTTATAACAACATTGAAATTTTATTTAAACTCAACACAGTTACTTGAACTCAATCAAGTCAATTGATTGAGTTAATCAATATAAAACACTATCCCGGAGCGGCCCTCAAAAATATGTGGGAATTGGGAACAATGTAGAAAGTGAAAGACCATTATTTAAAAAATATCAAATAAAGTGAAAAATGTTAAAACTGAAGGGAATTGAAATATTTTTTCGTCTTAAAAGAATTTCGCGTTAAACGATAAAATAGCGGTTTGTTTTCGTCCCGTTTTCTTCTCTACCTCTATTGTACACGTAAAAAAATAAGTTTATGTATTAAAATTAAAAAAAAAATCAACACAAAATTCACCGAATTCGAAAACTAACTGAAAAGTTTTGACAATGGCCGGTGCCTTTACCTACTCAAAGACAAGCGGAAACCTAGCCACAGTAACAGCCATTGTTTATTTTGTTCCGTCTAACGAAAAAAAAAAAAAAAATAAGCCAAAAAATCTGCGTGATGATGTGACTACAGAAAAAAACAGGTATATTTTTTGTTCATCCGAGAAGTGAAATCTTTTCGTATTAAAGCGAAATATTTGTTTCGTATTAAAAAAAAAAAAAAAAAAAAAATGTATGAAATTATATAGTATTTTGTCCGGGACCGCAATATGATTTCGTGTTAACCGATTTTTTATGTTAAGCGTTTTCGTGTTAAACATTTTTCACTATAGTTTAATTGTCCAAAATAATACACATCAACTATAACCAATAGTTACAATTGAACAACTTATAATAATAGAGATTAATTAAAAGAAATTGTATTTAAACTCAACTCAATTATATGAACACAATTTTAGTCAACTTGATCAACATAAAATACGACACAAAAATCATTTTATGATTAAAAAACGAACGTTAATATCTCAAACTTTTGCTTCTTATCACCATAACAACACTTGCCAGAAGCTTGACTGGAAAATTACTTTACCAACATTTATTTTTAGGAAAATTAAATAAAATCTGAAGTTTAAAGAAAATTTATCATTTTTATATTATTATCTTAACAGTAGTAGCAAGAAGGGAAGAGAATAGCTAAGTGGTTAGCGTACTGGACTAGCAACGCGGAGGATCCGGGTTCGTGTCCAGCTGTGATACCCTTAGATTTTTTCTTTCTAGTAGCCTCTACAGCTCACTGTCCGGTGATGGACAGTGTTGTCTGTAACGAGAGAAAACTGTCCGGAGGCCGGCAGTGCACTGGGAAGGCTCCGGGCGCTAATGACCATACATATTGACGCGCCTTAGTTTAAAAAAAAAAAAAAAAATTAGTAGAGAAAGCCGTTTCACACCAGATTTTTTTTTTTTTTTTAATAGAAAATTCCTTTCATTTTCAACAAATTCACGTAGGATTTTATGTCTATCTAGGACCAGAGTCCTTCAACAGAGTGCGTAACTGTGTCAAACACCATGGATTAATCCAAAAACAGACGGGGTTCTACATTGAGTCCACTTCTTACATTACTACAACGGCGCCTGCCTCTACAAGTTAAACAACAGTTCAATTACCCCCATCAATTGAGTAGATCATTTTAAATAATGTAATCTATATCAATTAAATTGTTAGTAAACAATTTTGGACCATTAATATAACATCAATTAGATTGCCGGCTATTTTTAGCGTTAAGTTTATAAACAAAAGAAAAATAAAATAATTTATTTAATTATTGTTTAGATTCTTAAAAAAAATTTGGTCCACCCTTTTTTAAAAGATTTATTATTACATTTAAATAAAGTTTTGAATAAGATATATCTTTTATATCTTTATTATAGATGGACTGGCAAGTTTTATAACCAGAATGTCATCCTCTCTGTAACTGTGTTTAGAAACAAGACAAAAAGCACCTGAACGAAGGATGCAATATATTCTCATTTCAACCATTCAATTTTTACAAAAGTCAGGTAGCGTGCTTTTTTTTTTTTTTCTTCTTAAGAACTTTTCCTACCTAGAGAGAAATATCTCACCTGTTTCTTAACTCTTGAAAAATAAATTATGTTCACAGCAATGGTGATATTATAATATATTAAGTTAGACTTTTTGACAGTCTCACCATCGACTTAATGGGAAATTTTAAAAGAAATAATGCTTTTGGAACAATTGTTTTGGAAACATTTTCTACATTTACTAAATGATTGGTTGCCTTTAACAATAAATAAGTGGGGGAGACCTTTCAATAATTTTAATGAAATGAGACTTGTGATGGAAGACCTCCCATCTCCCTGAGAGCCCCCAAAAATTCATCTTCTAGGGAAAATATTCCAAACAAAAGTAATGTACGGTTAGTACACCAAATTTAAAGAAAATTCAAAATGCCCTCTTTTATCGGGGGGGGGGGGGGCAAACAGGAAGCAAAGTCGCAACTTCCGGTCAACTAATTTTTTTTTTTCATACTCAAAGTTTATGCGACACTTTTATAATGTTGTCATTACAATCCAGAAGAGAGCGTCAGTAATATTGAATAAATACGAAAACATCTGAAATTTAAAGAAAGCGTAAGAAAACATAAGAAATTACCGCAGAACTTACCCTAGAATCAATTGTTCAGATAAAAGTGATACGCATTATACAATGTACTGAAATGGTACTTTAGAGTGAAGCTTAACGTTACTATCCCCCCCCCCCCCTCCGAAGCTACTAAAATTACTTTGGAAAAATTTTGCACATAAAAGTAGCAGGTATATTTTTTTTTTTTTTAATTTAAGGCGCGTCAACATCTGTGGTCATTGGCGCCCGGAGCGTTCTCAGTGCATTGCCGTCCTTCGGACAGTGTTCTCTCGTTAGAGACAAACACTGTCCATCACCGGACAGTGAGCTGTGTAGCCCTTGTGTAGGTCTTTCTTGAAACTACCGTGCTCTGAGAACAGGCCTGTCACTAGATTAATCTACTTCCTTGCTGAGCAAAGGGTCTCTTTGATAATATTTTTACACAGTCTAGATATAAATCATTTTTGCTGTGTTTAGCGACTGGACATGCTTCCCAGATTGTGGCATGTTCTCTCCGGAGCCAATCTCTGAGAGAAGCACGTACTGTTCCTCTGGTTATCCCTAGGACAGATTCTGGACCATAGTACGGAGCATTCGCCCCATTTCTGGCCAGTTGGCCGGCTGTTTCGTTGTCTCTAATCTCCATATGGCCCAGTAGGCACTCCAGCCGACCTTTATTGTGTTGGGAAAGTTGTGTCAGGGAATTCTCTACACGCCTTGGAATGAGGTAGTTCAAGAAGGCGGCAAGCGCCTTCAGTGCAGCCTGACTGTCCAAAAAGATGTGAATCTCGCTATTTAGAGCTCATCCTCAGCACAGGCCTTGATTGCAAAGTTTTCAGCCTGAAATGTCGTGGAGTATTGCCAAGGTGCCTCTCTCTTAGTATCTTCGGCTTCACCCCATGTATAGGGCACAGCATGTCATCATGGAGTCAAATGCCTCCAGTCTGACTGCGCTTTGCCCAGACCTTTATCCATTCTGCCCTTGCTTTTAGGGACACCTGGAATCGAATATCAAAGCTGTATTTTGGAAAAGCTGATCACAAGCCTTGAGTTGACTTTGTGTATTACGTCCAATGTCCGTTGTTCGTTAGTCTATATGCACTGGCACTAGCTGCAGCTTTTGGTGCAAGTGGGGGCAGCCCAAGCAGTATCTGCAACGCATGGTCGGAGCCTCTGAAAGGCCCCCGTGATGAGCAGGCAGGCTAATCTCTGCACACCAGCCAGAGTTTTCTTGAATGGATTGATTCTATGGTAATGGAAAACATCACAGACATAGATATATTTTTCCTCCAAGACAGGCTGCTTCAATATGCGGTTATTCGCCCCCATCAGGATGTCTTGATATACAGTTTCATAACGCAGACTGCTTAAAGTGAAATCAGTTTACAAAATGTAAACAATATGTAAACTAAGTCTGTGGTGTGCGATCTAGGCATATATTTATCAAGATATGTGAAGATTCGGTCGATGAACACAAAATGGCTATCTCTAAAGAAAAAAATACACTTGGTGATGTAATACTTTTTTTTTTTGGAGCCACTTTTGGATACCACATAATTATTGACTTTTTTTTTATCGAAGAAAAGATATAGATTAAAATATTGAAAAACGCTTAGTCAATATTCCACTTGAAAGTAGATTAGAAACGTTAAGCCTGTCCTCATACATATAATAACAATAGAATATCCAGTAGGAATGGATATTAGGTATTCAGATTGAAACTAGTAACTTCTTGTTGTTCGATTTATAAGGATATACAGACAGATAGATACTGTTCGGGCGGATATATATATATATAGGGTGAACAAGCAAGACAGAGAGATACATAGACGAAACATAGAAGAGTGAGACGAGGAATATAGTGAAAGATGAAGCGATTCTCCGTAACGAATCTCTTACGATCGTGACGCTTATTGTGAACAACAACAACAACTGTGTTTTTGTTAGTATCCGCTCGCGAGCCTTCTTACTTCCCCCCCCCCACTGTAGAGAATGTTGTGGAACTGCCCCTTTATAGTAGTAACACACAGAGAAGAAGGAATATATCGGTTAAGAAATGTGTAGACTTCTATAATAAACTCGCCCGTGACTGTTATACCTCCTACTCTTCCCACACGCCCTCTCCATACCATTGCATTCTTATTCTCTTATCTAGGCTTTCTAACAGGTGGGACAGCATTTCTTTAGAATGTTCGCTATATTTTTTTTTTTATTTATTTTTATTTTGAAAGTTATGAAAGAAAATGACAGGTTAGTTTGGTCACAAATAGTTACATTGTATAGTTTATGGAAATCAGGTTGGCACTAAATGGTACTTGGAAGAATATAATAATCCACCAGAGAATTTTACCCAGATACTACAGAATAAAGTTTATGTTTGCGAGTTCTTTTTTATAAAAAAAAAAATTAAAAGTGAAATTTTGATATATTTATTTGATTTGTAAAACTATTTTATTTTGTAGATGGCGCAATGAAGAAAGAATAATCTCAACCTTGTGTTCGTTAACTGTATGAAAAATCTTAAATAAGTCTTGTTAATAAAAAGTAATTTCATGCATTACAAAGGACATTCTGCCTGGAGAAATATAATCCAAAATATCATAGCTCCTCACTAAACTTCGTACCGTACAAAATTACTAAATTCGGAAATTTTGTGACTTTAATTATCCAAATAACGCGTATCAACCAAAGATTTCTTTTCACTTTGATATCGACACTTTGAGAATACGAGTATATTCTCTAATCGATTTCAGTATTACTTTCTCTTACTCCTAGTAAGAGGAAGTATTGTAATCGTGTCAAATTTTCGATATCGAGTTTTCACCGGAAATAACCGTTTTGAGGTCCCCTGAGTCCAAAAGAAGTAGTTTTTAGCAAATGGTCTTGCGTGTGTGCATGTATGTTATGTGTGTATGTATGAGCTATGAGCCGTAGAAAGTTGAAACTTGATATTACGTTTAGGTATCACCATGGGATCTGACGGTGCGTTATCTGTTAAATTCCTCAACCGGAAGTACCACTTTACTAGTTGTTTTTTTTACGTTTTTGCGATTTTCTCGAAAATGGCTCCGACGATTTTCTTTAAACTTGGTATATCAACTACACATAGAAGGATCTACAATTTTTTTTTGAAACACTTCTCTGGGAAAATGCACTTGAGGGCACTTTTGGGGTAGGGGTTTGGGTTAGGTTGTCCTCTAAACTTACTATTTCAGTTAATTATACAATTCTATCATCTAAATAATATTAATTAAAATTAAATATGTTGTTGAAATTCCGAGTTTCAAGGAAATTAGTAAACCGAAAGTATGTTTTTACTGACAAATATTTTTTGAATGTACTGCTATTTTTCTAAAACAGCTCCAACGATTTTCTTTAAACTTGGTAGATCAACTACACATACAATGATCTACAATTTTTATTTGAAATATTTCTCCGGCAAAATGCATTTATGGGGCCCTTTTTGGGGGAGAGGTAGGGTTAGGTTGCCCTCTAAAATGTGATTTCAGTTTATTACACAATTCTATCATCTAAACAAAATTAATTAGAAATAAATAGATTGCCAAACTTCCAATAGATTGAACAAAATTTAATTAACCAGAAGTGTGTTTTTCCTGAACAGTTTTTTTTTCAATAGGTCATTTTGTCTCTCGTTCTCTGCTATGGATCCTCTCTTTGGATCCGATTACATAATGGGTATGGTGAAGGAGAGAAATGATTTGGTTTGAATGAATAATATGGCTGAACACTGTATAATGTTAAAAGTGACACTGACTGCCTGGACTTTACACTAAAATGGTAGAGTATGGTAGAGTGGTAAAGGGTAAGGTAAATGACACGTTGTGACTGGCGAGTGAACTGTATTGTATATCTATCTCCCGTCGCTGTATTTATGCAGTTTCTCCCACTCTGGCCCGAGAGAGTGGTCCTGTCATTTTTGTCACTCTTTCTCTGCTATGGATCCTCTCTTTGGATCTTATTACAAGCATCGTCAGTATCAAGGATTACATAATCATCGAACAACAACGTAAATGCTGAGTTAACTATCAGACCGTTTCTAAAACTATTAAACGGTACTATTTCAACAGAGTGGAATATATAAATAACTTGAATATTATATACAGTGGTTGGACGGACTAAAAGAGAAAGGCAAATGTTATTCATTAATATCAGTTTAAATAAGTTAATGAATGAATGTTAGTCATGACAGTGCCTTTTTTTTTTTTTTTTTTTTTTTTATGAATGGTTAGTTGTTCTAATGATTAACTTTAGGAAGAAGTATGACTTTAATAAAGTTATTCACATTGACACTTGTTATTATCTTAGATTGAGTTAATTTAGTTCAAAACAATTTATTATTTAATTTTTTTTTATTTATGCTGCATTGTATTTAACTAACATGTGTAAAGCTGTTGTTGATGATTTCTATTTCATTTAATGAACTTAAATAAAGATTAAACCTCTTTCCCCCACTCTTTACAGTATTTTAAACAATCACCGGGACTTTCACAATTAGGACCGTTAATACAAATATAAAACTGATAATTCTTCTTTAAAAGTGGAAATTTATATTCAGTTTCGAAACGTGAGTATAAAGGTAGAGAGGTATCAGCCAGATGGCATATAGAAGTTGAATATGTCTACACATTGGAATCAAGAAGGCAGTGCCAAAAAACATTATACGAACTCAAAATTTACATCTGGTATTTTATCCGTCTTAATATGCATATTTATATTGTTCCTGACCGGATTTCGGATTTTCATCCATCGTCAGAGCAAGTTCAAACAAGTGTGAGTGTAACAGAAACATTAAGTTAAAGCGAACTCTGTACACGAACTTGGTGAATTTATTATTATTATTATTACTACCAATCTCGGGTGGGCTATATCCCGGCACTGCAGCCAACAGAGGCTTATTGTGCCATCCCCGATAGTTCCTAGTAGACAATCCCTCCCTCCTTAGGAACTTTGAGGGCCTTCACCACCAGGTCATTTTGAGCTACTATCTCCTCAGGTCGCAACATATCAAAGGTTTCATATCTCAATTTAATTATTGCAATGCAATCAAACAACAGGTGGGATGCCGTTTCCTCCTCTTCCTGACATAATCTGCACAAGGGTTCCGCTCGAATGAGCCCTACCTTGTACAGATGTTTCCTGAACCTACCTTGACCCGTAAATAGTCCCGTCACCAGAGAGATCTGGCTCCTACTCAGACTAAGAGTCATTTGGGTCCTTCGTTTACACAGTCCTGGCATCATCCTTTTACTGTGTATAGCACCCGGGCTCCCCTTCCAGAGCTCTTCATGCTTACTGCGACACCACTCTCTAATCGCTGCACGAATCGCTCCGCCAGTTATCCCCAGGACCGACTCTGGACCATGAACCGTTCCTGGCCAGTTGATCAGCTGTCTCATTACCCTCAATCCCTGCATGTCCAGGCACTCATAGCAGCTGTACCTTGTTGTGCGTGGAGAGTATCACCAATGCCTAACGACATTCTTTCACTAGGGATGAGGTAGTTCTGTAAGCCCTTGGTGAATTTTCTCTGACAATCGATGAAAATTCAAAACCGGTCAGAAACAATATAAATATGCATTCTACGATGAATTAAATACTAGATGTTATCCAGTATTGCGGACCCATCCACATTTTCAAAATTTAACATTTGAAAAATAACGTCTTTAAACATTCTAAAATGCATTTAACATTCAAAAGTTAAAACAAAATCGTTTGTAATAAGAACCGAAGAAAAGGATCTAAAGCAGACTAGAGTGGGAGGCTCTGTTTAAATATAGCAGCGTTAGCCCTACAGGGGGACAGTCTTTAGAACAGTTTATACAGCAGTTACAACGCGTCACCAATCTTTCTCTTTATTCACTCTAAATCTCTCGCTGCCAATTTCTTTATTCGTGTAAAGTCCTGGCAATTTGTGTAACTTTCTCATTATACAGTGTTCAGCATTACTTCCAGTTTATTTATCTTTCAAACCCAATTCTCTCTCCTTCTCATACAGACCCATTATATCGTTGTAGCTGTTGTCTACTTTAGAAAAGCCTTTTCTGTTAAATCGCCCTTTCTTTATGGTTTACTGATTTTCAAATTTGGAATTCTAGTAATGCTTCTGAAGTAACTCAGTATTCTATAAGCGGAAGAACCATATATTGTAATGAAGAGGTCACTGAAGCGGTAAGCTCAATGTCGTTGTTTCCCCAGAACACCCCCCCCCCAAACATATTTCCTGATTATTATTATTATTATTCAAAGAAGGGGAGGGCAAAACCCTACGCTATCCAAAGCCTCCCTGGGCCCATATAGCTACCCGTAAAGAATAACAACTACTGGGTCCAGAACAAAAGTCCAGGCCAAGGTTTTAATCATCTAAGTTTCATCACAGACCGAACAAATCGGACCAAAACCTTAAAAGGACATAGCTCAAGATCCTCTACCGATATCCTATTCCGTTCGAAGGTCCTAAACCTAATCTCCTCACAGCCCAAACAATCTGTCATCAGATGCATGGGTGTTTCCTCCTCCGTCTCACAAACTCTACAAAAGAGGCCAGGCATGAGTCCCATTGTATAGAGATGCCCAATGAGGAAGCCAACCAGATGCCTAGACAATCGGATCCCTGCACTTCCGGTTGATCGATTTTAACCAAAATCTTCGAGCCCCAGTAGCGATGATAAAATCAAAATAGTACCTAAACAAAATAACAACTTTCAGCTTAAAAAAAAAAGAAGAAATTATTTGAAGATGTCCTGGGTCACAGTTATTAAGTAGATATTTTAAACAAAATGAGTATCAGAGAGACACAATTTATTTAATTTAATTCCATTAATTAACGACAATTAATTAATATCTGAATTATAAGTACCAAAAAAAAAATGTTTACTTTCTTAAATAAGTATTTTATTTGTACAGAATGTGGATATAAACAATTAAAAGTCTGAAGATGGTGTTACAGTAATTAGTGGACAAGTCCGGTATTGTCAAGCAACTCTCCAATAATGGTATAATTGTCACACAAGAAAGACTTGATCAAGTCTTATTCTTACTTAGTGTTGTTGATCAAGTTTGCACAGTAAAAAACAAGATTAAAAAAAACTATAATCATCTAGTAAATGAGAGCAAATCCCAATATAGAAGCCCATGTGCCACTATTACTGTTTTTCTAGTTTATCCATTCCTAATAGATTATTGCTTCAACAAATAATACAAATAGTTTTGTATTAAATTAAATTATAGGACTATGTTTTGTAGTCCGTTTTTGATGTGATTTATTTTTTAGTAAAAGGAGTACCATAGTTAAGGATGAAGTGGGAAGCCTTCTTCCGAAATCCCCTAAGGGAAGGTAAATTTTTTGTTAATTCGCTACAATCTCAACACAAGCAGCCTTAAGAGTCCATAATCGTGGTATGCGACCACTCTACTAATCATGCCTCAAAGCCTCAAACTTTGTCCGCTCAAACGGCTCCATTAATGGCCATCCAACCAAAGTTTATGACATTTTTTGGTTGAGACTGCAAGCTTTTTTGATCTCTCTACATGCCATAACTGTTGAAGTCTTCTGGCTTTGATGTATCTTATACTTTGTCTTCATGAATTTAGCTTTCTCGTTCGTGCCCTCCACCAATTTCCAGCTCTGACATCTCTCAAAAACTAAAAATTATTTAGCATTTAATTCTTCGGAGTCCAGGATTCAGAACTAAGTGGAACTCATGAATTGAACGAGAGACATTTGACGATTTCTTTTTACGATTGTAGTTCTTGAAATGAGTAGTTTTAAATTTGCGGATAACGGTTCAATTTCCCAATAAAATTTTTCGTTTAATCCCTGCTTGTAAATTTGTTGGGCGTTCATTCAATTCAAATCCAAAGCAGTTAAAATTAGCCTCTTCAAAAATTGTGTAGCCACCGAGTAGATTTAGAAGAATTCTTCTAAGGGTATACTATTTAGGAATTTAGGAAAAGAGCCATCTTTTTTCATGAGAATAGAATGCTTCCCTAATGGTAGACCTATTCTGGGAATGAAATGGCGAAGATAACATTTGATATGTATATAATTTTCTGTAAACCGGTACCCAAATGTCGAGTTCTGGGTGATTCCCTGGATAAATGAAAAGAAATCTGATGGGAAAGAAATATAAAAAAAAAATTACAGTTACAGAGTTCAAGAACTTAAGAAAATATATTGTGCGTCAGATAGATGGAGAATGTCAGGGGAAAAAGCAATTTATAGAGGATTTCGAGATTGAATGATGCCCGCAAAGAACAAATAACTAAAGAGTTGAAGGCGAAGGATATTAAAGATGGAAGATTACATCAGAAAGATAATGGAAAGGAAGCTGACATGGTATGGACATGTCAAAAGGATGAATTCTGAGGAATGGCCCGGTCGAATTAGAGAATGGATCCCGAGAAGTCACAGAAGAAGAGGCAGGTCGAGGATACAATGGGATGATGATACCGAGGAGAAAATAGCGGGACGAGTCCTGCGAGAGGGCGACTAGAAAGATAGGAAGAAGTGGAGAGACGCCCTTGGTTCTCAACGGCAACCCCTTTAAGGGGGGATGAAGCTGTGATGTCAAGTAAAAGTAAAGATTATCAGAGAAAGAGAGAGGGGAAAAGAACGGTGATTACTGAGGCTGGGGGGGGGTCCTTCATAAATTGTGTAAACCCAAAAGAAGAAGAACACTGCCGCTAAAGAAAAATTGGAAAGGAACCAGAAAACTCGATTGCCATCACTCTTCCTGACACCAATCTATCCTAGAGATTACAGATCAGTGGATCAATCCTGAGAATGCAGAAACAGTGCTAGATTGTCAAAATCAGTTCACCCTAAAAGATTTATTTAACTCCATCCATGATGGCATTAAGTAGGTAGTTATAAGTAAATTGTACTAATTACCTGATTATGATAGAAAGCATGTGTATGGATTAGTTTTTAACTCTTGGACATGCTAAACCCATGTATTTCTACTCAACTACCCAATTGAAGAGGTTGCTTACTATGGTCTAAGTGTTGTTTGTCTGAGCTTCCCTCACGGACGCCAAAATCACTTAGAAATGGCTTATCTACTTCCTTCTATGGACCTTCATTCAACATCTTTGATTTTCACGAGTATTTCTTCGACAGCGGCTACTTTAACGGTACAATTATGAAAAACGTAATTCGAGATATAGGCATATGCCGTCTGCCAGAGTTTACTGCATGAACTAATTTATAGAAAAATATAAGTATATAAATAAAATAAGTAAATAAAAAGTATAAATAAACAATATATAATTTAAACAATAATTAGATTTACTACAATTAAACTACACAAAATTTAAATCAAATTAAATTAAAACAGAACTCATCCAGAAGAGAAACCAAAAGAGAAAAATAACGTTTGTGTGAGAAAAAAGAAAAATAAGGAAAAAATGAAATTACAAATCAATTACAAGGATCAAATATACTAAAATTATCTACTTAGAGTAAGAATCAATGTCAGAAAGCCAGTGAGTGGCGCATACGCACTGACTCTCCAGGCATGGCGAGCAAGGCGTAGCAGTGGGCGAGGGTGGACCTGACCAGACAAGAACCCAATGATCTCCTCCCTGGAGAGAGTAGTTTTCTGAAATAAATTTGACGAAACTCAGATAATAGAGAACATTCCCCCAGAAAGTGCAATTCTACCACAACTCGCTTAGGTATCCATAATTGAATTACCCGATTGCATTTTAGATACTTAAGTTCTGGTTCCTCAAAACATAATGTTTACCTTATCTAAATCTACTTTTTTCTTAGTTCCAGTGTCTCGAAAATATTTTTTTTCAAGGGCATCGTTGTTAGGCTTTAGTCCGAATCACAACCCAGAGAACTTAGTAGGGCCGTTGTTCATGGTTTTCTTCCTTTAGTCTTTAAAGAACCAATGTGAAGACATTAGGAGACAGCATGATCGCCCTGATAAGCGATCCTCTTTCCTTTCCTCTGTCCACCATTCGTTGAGATGAGCAACTCTGAACTATTTTAAATAACACCTATTATAAATAACTTGTTCGATAGACAAAAAGCTATGAACAAGTTATGAAATGGTAGACCTATTCTGGGAATGAAATGGCGAAGATAACATTTGATATGTATATAATTTTCTGTAAACCGGTACCCAAATGTCGAGTTCTGGGTGATTCCCTGGATAAATGAAAAGAAATCTGATGGGAAAGAAATATAAAAAAAAAAAATTATAGTTACAGAGTTCAAGAACTTAAGAAAATATATTGTGCGTCAGATAGATGGAGAATGTCAGGGGAAAAAGCAATTTATAGAGGATTTCGAGATTGAATGATGCCGCAAAGAACAAATAACTAAAGAGTTGAAGGCGAAGGATATCCATTTGATATCCATACCAATCACTAATTATGTCATTATTTAAAGCAAAAACGACCAATAGTTTTATTAAACATTCATATCAATAATTTAGGAACAGTTTTTTAGCTATTTCCGTTGATGATACAGATCATTGTTAATTTCTTTTTTCGTATTCAGGGGACCTCAATACTCGTACTAAACTGTTTTCTATATAAATCTAATTTAAGAATTTATATTCTATTATTAATTTAAATAAAGTTAGGAATAAAAAATATTTTCAAACCCCATATTTTCCTCAAGTCATCAATCAAATAATGAATACAATTTACCCAATAGAAACTCTAAGAACCACTAATCAACAGAGCTATTTCCGTTGCGAAATGGAACAAGAAGAATGCAAACAACTAATTTCATAACTTGTTTAAACAGTTGAAACGCAACATTAAATAAACAATAACAAACTATATAAAAACAAATAAATAAAAAAAAGAAAAAAAGTAAACAGGAATGAACAGGTCCAAATAAAAGAGAGAATTCATGCAGCGAATGAGCATCCTCTGTTCATCATCTATTATACTAACTAGCCCATAGTAATCTGTTGGTTCTTTTAACTTGGCAACTAAACGTGCACATTATGACTGACAATATATATATAATAAAAGAAAGAAAAAAAAAAACATTTATTCTTGCTTGTTTATTTTGAACTGAAAGGCAAATATTTCGCATACCATTCACTAAAACAACTTTTAAAATTGAGTTGAACGTCCCTTTTGTTCCGCGTGGGAATTTGATATCCATACCAATCACTAATTATGTCATTATTTAAAGTAAAAACGACCAATCGTTTTATTAAACATTCATATCAATAATTTAGGAACAGTTTTTTTAGCTATTTCCGTTGATGATACAGATCATTGTTAATTTCTTTTTTCATATTCAGGGGACCTCAAAACTTCCGGTGAAAAGTGAATTTCGACAATCTGATAGGAAAAGCAACACTTCCTATAACTTAAATAGCTAGGTCCGTAGTAACATAATATAGATGGTTTGAACTGTAGATTACATGAAAATAGCTAGTTAGAAGGAAATAAGTACCTCCAGAACACCCTCTCAAAAAAAAAAGATGGAGGCATGCTAATGTACATCGTAATTAACATTCCAAGTTTAAAGAAAGGAATCGTTGAGTTTTTTTCCTGTGAATCTCAAAAAATTCACAAACTTAAATAATCATCGTTCCAATTTTAGTATATGTACCGCCGAAACGAGTACGATTAGTTTGTTTCAGGGCGTCACGCTCTGCGTTAGGGGCTTCTATATGGGCGGGTATGCGCGAGAGCGGGACCGCTCACCCAGTGCGTGCCTTACAAAAAAAAAAAAAAAAAATCGCAAAGAGTGCGATAGAGAATATTTAGACGATTTTAGAGAATCAATGAGGGGGGACTGTCTCATACGGTACTGGCTCAAAGAGTCCTGTCTCATAAGATATTGTCTCAAAGGTATGTAGCTTCATTTTGTTGTAAAACGAAAGTTTTCATTGGATCTGAAGGTTTAGATTTTAGATTGTTATAGGGGATTATTACATTGTACCCCCTCCCCCGGAGCCTTGTAGTTAAAGCCGGCTGTAGAGGCTCTTAGGAAAAGAAAATTTAAGGCCAGCATGCTGGATCCGAACCTGGGGATCTCCGCGTTGCTAGTTCAGAGCGCTACACTTACAATGCCTAGTACCACTTAGGCTATGATTTAGCTACCACCAGGCAAAACTCAAGCTCATCACCTCATAGACACCACTCAAATTTTCATATTGTACTTTGCAAAAGACTATTCTAGAGTAAATACATGTACATACCCAAGGAAGGGCCATGGATGTAGATTGTTGTAGGGATTATCGCACTGCGACCTGAAAGATCTATTTTGCCCCCCAGATCTATTTTGCCTTCTCAATCCACCACCGGTCTCCGAGCAGTGTTCTCTAGCTACAGAAAAACACTGCCTATCACCGGACTAGGAATTTGCACCTAGGAAGAGAAAAATCTAAGGGCAGCATGCTGGATTCGAACCACGGACCTCCGCGTTGCTAGACCAGCACGCTATCACTGAGCTAATCCCTACCTTCTCCCTTGGCTTTCGCCAATTAACTAGGCGCCCGGTTTGTGTACTGTATTTGTCCTTGTCTATAAAGGGTAGAGCTTAAGTGTATTGTGTATTGTTCTGACGAAGTGCACGGAGTACTCAGCTGTGGTAACCCGTATCTGAAGGTTTATATTATATACAGAAATGGGCCTTTGTCAGTAATTTTAAATAAAGCTTTTGTTTGAGTTGCAAATTAACTGTGTTAATTTAAATCTTATCTAGAAGATAAGTTTGGTCAAGGTAGGTAATAGTATTGCGGTAATAGAGTATCGTGATGTCATAATTAATAATTAAACGGTAATAAGAATTTGAAAACAGAATTGAATAAATGATTTTTGATCTAATGCAGTTAATTTATTTTTTTTTGGTATCTGTCTAGAATTTGTGGAGATAATGTTTTTTTTTTAAAAATAAATCCTGAAAAAATATGTTGTGGGCAAAAAAAAAAAAAAAACAATGTCGGCATAATCAATTTTACTTCATATTTCTTTTAATTGACGAACTAAAAGTCCTTATATTTTGAGTACGGATTATCTGACTGTTTTGGACGGTGTTATTTTTCAGACAGTGATTTTTGCTGCCTCTAAAGAAATCTCTCTTGTGATGATGATGATGATGATGACCCACCATGATCATCTTTGAAGAGTTTAAACAAAAAAAATCTTTCAGAGTGAATTAACAAAAATAATGCACTAACATTCGAGTCTAGCTGTGAAGCAGCCAGAGAGCTGGGATGACCAAGGGGCTATGTTCAGGTTCATAAGCTAGTTTTAAACATAAAGCTGTCTTTAACTACTAAAAGTTATATTATAGTTCTTGAAAGATTTTATAGTTAGTTGCATTCATGTTGGATATTTATGGAAGTGAAGAGTATATCTATTGAAGAAGTTGAAGAAAATAAAGGTTGTAGAATGTAGAGATGTAATTAGGAGAACCCTTGACGATCAGGAGGCACACACATTGAAGTTTAAGAAAGAAAGAGAGAAGAAGAAGTTAGAAGAACGCAACAAACAAGTGTAGCATTAACTTTGCTAGACTTTTTTATGACTCTATTTTCGCTTTGAACCTCCCTTCTTTTACTTCTTGCTTATTCTATCTCCCTTTTTTTGCTGGTTGCTTTTTACATTCATTTCTCTCTCTCTCTCTTCATCCATGTGTTCCCCTTTTGCCGACCATATACAGAACAATGGAAAAAAAAGAACCGCTCGCTTAGCTTTTTGCACCCGGATTCCGTCCAGCCATGTCTCTATGTAAGTCTGCCTGTGTATATATAGTTTTGTTACGGATCTCCTTCAGTCTTTCTTTCTAGATATGTTCCAATCTTTCTCTTCTTTCTTATATACATCGGCTAATTGTACTGCTGCCACAATTACTTCTTGTTTCGTTTCTTTCAACTTTGTAAATTGTAATTAAGCTACGAACATTTATTTCTCCCTGTTTTTTGACAATCTTCCAAATAAAGTAAAACTTTTTTTTTTCAATATTTTTTTTTTAACTTTATTTTATATAAGCTACAAAACTGGGCGGCATCACAAAAACCTTGCATCCGTTATTTTGTACAAACTGTTTTACATTTCAAATATAGGAAAAAGAACAATTTGTTGTTCCCAGTTTTGAAAAACCTACCTCCTTCCCCCTCCTATCCTATAAAGTCTTGTAACCAAAAAATGTTTTATTCCAATCTCAAACATGTTCCTATATAAAAGGTTTCAAACATGTCTCAATCTCAGATCCCAGATGTGGACCTCAAGTGTTCATTTTTTACTCAACACTGTTTTCTGAACACCGTTAGAGCGATACGATGTAGTTTATATTATTTCTTTATTTTTGTTCTCTCTTTCATATAAAAAGGCGGCACTTTTGTTCAAAAGATCTGTTCTGGACATTTATTTCATTTCAATGTCTTTCTTCTCTCATTTTTTTTTATAAATTATTCCAGTTCCAGACTTCACAATTCCTTTTTTTTTTTTTAATAGTCTACTAATTTTGGTTGGATATTTTTTCATATTTAATATATTGCGGTTACGTCTTCTGAAAAACTTCCTGATAATTCTGAATAGTTAAGCAAAGTGACCACAATTTTCTAGCCAACAAAGGCGGGAAAAACTAATTTGAAGTGACACGCTCGCATGATTTTCTCTTACTTCTGGAAGAGTACGCCAATAGCATTCAAGGTACTCAAATAAAATTTGATTGATTAAAAAAAAAAAAAAATATCTGACGTGAAACACTCACACAACTTTCTCTTACTCCAGTCATCAAAATTATAATTGACAAATTTTATAGTTTGTATATCAAATTTAATGAAATTCGTTCGAGTTCGTCGAAAACTGAAAAAAAAAGTTCAGTAAAAGCGCACTTCCGGTTTACTTATTTTCTTGAAACCCCGGATAATTAATTTTGTTTGAATGGTAGGATTGTATAATCAACTATGATAGCACTTTAGAGGAAACCTATTTTCAGTTTTCTGGTATTTTCTGGTCAAAACCCACCCCTGCCACAAAAGGGCCCTTAAATGAATTTTTCCAGAGAAATGTTTCTAATAAAAGTTGTAGATCTTTGCATGTGTAGTTGATATTCAAAAAGTTTAAAGAAAATCGTCCGAACCATTATTGAGAAAATTGTAAGAAAGTAAAAAAATTACCAGAAAACTGAAAAATACATTTTAGTAAAAATCGCACTTCCGGTCATCCGATTTTTTTTCAAACTCGGAATTTCAACAACACATTTAATTCTAATTAATATTGTTTAGATGATAGAATTGTATAATAAACTGAAATAGGACTTTAGAGGACAACCCACTACCCACCACCCCTAAAAGTGCCCTTGAATGCATTTTACCGGAGAAATGTTTCAAATAAAAATTGTAGATTTTTGTAATTGTAGTTGATATATCAAGTTTAAAGAAAATCATTGGAGCCTTTTTTGAGAAAACTGCAAAAAAGGGAAAAAAACCATTTAGTAAAGTGGTACTTCCGGAAGAGGAATTTCAACCGCTGGCCTACTGTCGGATCCCATAGTGATACCAAAACGGAATATCAAGTTTGAACTTTCTGCAGTTTTTCGTTTTTGAGCTATGCTGTTCAAATACATACATACATACACATACAGACACACCTTTTTTGGACTCAGGGGACCTCAAAACGGATATTTCCGGTGAAAACTGGATATCGAAAATTTGTCACGATTACAATACTTCCTCTTACTAGGAGTAAGAGAAAGTAATAAAAAAAAATTAAGTAACTTCACTTCCGATTAGTGGATTTTGCCTGAAACCTTCGTGTCATATGTGTGTGTGGTCTTAGTACCTTGTAACCGGATACTAACTTGAGCTTTCTGGGATTTTTCGTTTTTTTTAGATATACCCCACAAACACACACACACACAAACTCGCTAAAAACATTTTTTTTTGAACTCAGAGGACTATAAAGTTAAAATAAACGCAATATTGCTTCTTACCAGGAATAAAAGAGAGAAAGTAAAAAGCTACTTCAGCATCTAGCAGTAAAGTACACTCCATTTACACGATTTTCAACCGTGTAAAAAAAAGTCCACATGGAACGGGAAATTCGCGTAAATTGAGATAAACTGCAAAGTTGCATTCTGCAAAATTGCAATTCAGGTTAATCAAAAATTTCAAAAAATTTAAGAATTGTTATAAACATATTAAATTTCCTCCTTAATTGTAAAGTTAGTATAACTTCACTTATTAGTCCAATGCTAGCCTAAGAGTTTTTTCTGCTCTGGGGGAAAACAGTTTTTTCTGTTCACTTAAAAGCTGAAATGGCTTAGATGCCCAAGAAAGGCAACCATATTTCCCGGATTTCTAGCGAAGAGATCATTAAGAGTATGTTGAGGCGAATTACAAATTATATGCAACCCTAAAATATCAATAATCAAAGGCTCAATGATAGGATATAATATCAAGCTTAGCTGAGGCCAGCGGTTAATGTCATAAAAACGGAAGAGACTAGGATATATATCTGTACATATCTCATACTATTTATGAAAGTTCACTGTACTGAAGCTCCCCTTACTCCTTTGACAGCAGAAATCAGATCATTATTCAAGTCAGGAGAGAGACACTAGCCCAGAATGATGTGTTAGTATTGCTATGATTATTCTTTAAACACAGAAATAGCAAGACAAGAAATCGATCACTCAGGGGGGGGAGTATTGTTGGGAGGGATTCTGAGTCCTGTTTTTCTTTGTTAATTTCATTAGGATCAGCTAGTTTATAAACTAATAACTGCACAGCTGGTTGCACCCCTTTCCCCCCAATGGCTTAATATATTACTATACTCAAATTGACTCCTTCAAAAAAAAAAAAAAAAAATGAAATGAAAACAAATCCCAGAAAGTCATTAATATTGTTTTCATTAAAAAAAAAAAATAAATAAATAAAAACAAATTTGTTTCAAAGCCAATTTTTTTCTCTTGTATACTTAAAACTATTTACTTCTCAGATTTCAAACAACTTAATTAATTATAAAAATAAAAAAAATAAAAATAATTACATAAATTTATCATTTATAATTAAATTCTATAATATAATATAATAATAATGATGATAGACGTAAATAAATAAATAAATATATACCAATTTAAATATACAAACAACAAATGAGAGGCATGCCTGATGATTTCCTTCTTTTTTTTTTTTTTAATACCGTGATGATAATGATGTAAAAAAAAAATAAATAAATAAATAAAATAAAAAAATAAAAATAGTAACAGATTAGAACTACGGGGATCTGTTCGGGCAAGATTAATTGAGTGCGAATGGTCCAATTCCATGTGGCGACAACTTATTCCAAATTATATATGCATGGGTTATTTATTATTTATTTTTATTGCATAAATATATATAAACATATTTATATATTATATTAAATTATCTATGAAAATTATTTATAAATAATGTTATTAATTATATCTAGAAAAAAAGAATGAGGAAAGAAAGGATTGAAATTATTTTAAAGTTTAGACATCATAATATTTATAAATGTATCATATATTTATAGATCAATTTATAAAATTAGACCCCCATTCTATTTAACTCCTAGTTAACAGGAAGTAGTGCTGCGATCGTGTCAATATTTTTGAAATTGAGTTTTGACCGGAAATATATGTTTCAAGGTTCCCTTGAGCAAGGTAATAATGTTTTTGGCGAAATGTTTAACTTGGTAATCCGTTTAGTTTTCCACCATCGGCATCTGAGACGAAAGTTTTGGGGCAAAATTAATCAAGCGGAAGTTATTGAATTTTTTTTTGGGTGGTGGGGGCAGTTTTTTCACGTTTTTCTTTAAACTTTGTACATAAATAGCTATCACCTTGGGAAAATTGATTTTTTTTGGGAGGATTCTATGGGAACAGTAGCGCTAAACTTTCCTCTGTCACATTTCAGTAGTGGCTAGCGCACTCGCCTTTCGTGCGAGAATTCAGGGTTCGATTCCCCGTAAGGGGAAAGTCGATGGTGACCCAGCATCGTGATGAAAAGTGGGAAGCTACAGTTAGTAGCGCCCTAGGTAGCGAAGGCCGGAACTAAACGACATGGGAACTGTGGCTTGCTTACCACTCTCCACCCCCTATTCAAATCGCCGTCTGGCAAGCCTTGGCACTGCATGGGCTGTTGCGCCATGGGTTTTTTTTTTTTTTTTTATATTAGAAATATTGATACAATTCCAAATTTGTGGAAAATCGGTTTATCAAATGTGCGTCTTTATGGAATAAGTTTTTTTTTAAATATTTTTGGATTTTTGTCGAAAATGGTTACAACTATTTTCTGTAAACTTGAAATACTTACTGCACATACTTAAAATCTTATCACCTTTATTTGAAACATTTTTCAATTTTTAATTTAGAGGGGTTTTGAGGGGAGGTTTGTCAGTTTAGGTTTAAATTTAAAATGCACATTCCTTTTTTTTTTTTGGTTTTGACAGAGTGCGCTTCAATGATGATTGCTCAGGTTTATAAGTATACACCCTATCACTTTTTTTTTTGTCACCAACCCAACTAAATATTGTAAACGTCGCAATTTTGAAGACAATTTTGTAATACAATTGTATTAATTGAAGTAAGAGCAAGCCGTATGAGTGTTTCATACCAGATTTTTTAAAAATATGTATTACTATTAGGGTAGCATTCTTTCTTTTTGTTTATTTTATTCAAAATTTGATATGTAAGGGAAAGTACTCAAGTCTTGTGCCCATTTTGGATATTTTATTGAAATTAGACTTGAATAAACCGTCTAGGGGAGATTGAAGTAGCCGCTTCTTCAAGAATCCAAATCTCCTGTATTGATGCCACTGGATGGCTTTGCTACAAGGACTGCAATTGAATGAATTCCTTAGAGTAAACCGCTTATCAACCGGAATATGACAGCCTACAGCAAACTGTCGGCCCTCATCGGCATTAGAAGCCAGGTCTCCCAGCAAGCAGAATTATAGGACCAAACCAAGTGAAATGTATCACTTTTTACATTTAACGTATTTAAAGAAAATCAATTATTGAAAATGTGGGTGGGTCTGCAATGCTGGAGGAACATCTGGTATTTTATCCGTCCGTAGTATGCATATTGTTTTTATTCCTGACCGGTTTCGGAGTAAATTCACAAAGTTCGTGTAGAGAGTTCACTTCAAAGTAATGTTTCTGTTACATTCACACTTGTTGGTTTGTTGGTTGTATACATTTGGGGAGGTTATAAGGTTATGTTACTATGTGTGTATAGTTTATTGATAAAATGGAATTATTATAAATTATCAATCAATAAACACACACACACACACACACACACACACACATACACACACACACACACACAGTAACATAACCTTATAACCTGCCCACATATATACAACCAACAAACCAACAAGTGTGAGTGTAACAGAAACATTATTTGGACTAAATTTTAAAGGCGTAATCCATGAAGGTGCTTGCCCTTTGTAGTGGGAGTGGCATGGTTAGTTAGCTTTCGCTACTATCTGTAGCTGCCCATTTTTCTTCAAGTTGCTGGGTCACTATCGTTTGTAACCTCATGGGTATAGATAGAATCTTGACTTCTTGCCCACAAGAAGAGGGCCTTCGATGAAAAAGAATACCAAAATATGATTAATTTGAATAATAGAATAATAATATTTTTATTGCACTTACGCGTTGGTAGTGCGAGAATTATCGTGAGGGCAAAGACCGGTTTTGATCCGTGTGAAAAAGTGGGATGCTGCAGTTGGTAGCGCACCTAAGTAGCAAAGGCCAGAACTAAACGGCGAGAGAACCGCTGTTTACTTACCAACCCGGATCCTGATAAAAATTACCGACCGACAAGATGGCCCTACATGGGCTGTTGTGCCAAGGGTTTTTTAATTTTTTTTTTTTTTAACCTTCTCTCAACACAAATGAATTTCCATAAACTCCCCTTTACCACTCAGTAAAAACTAACTAGTTTTCCGAAGATGAGATTTAATTTATTTAATTAAATCTTCATGAATTTACTTTCTATCTGAAGTGTAAAATTTTTCTCTTTACAACATTTCTCACCAATACATAAAAGTTAGCCATGTACTTAAAAATAGTTAAATAATAATAATAATAAAAAAAAAATGCATATAAACATAAAAAGTTAAATTGAATAACAAATGATGTTCATGTAAAGTATTACTGTAACAAACCTGGGCTCCTTTCTTTCAATACAATGTCAAGATTAATGTAACAAGCAGTTTTGTTTAACAAGCAAAAGCTATTTCTGTTGTTTGTTATTATTAGTAGTGTGTAGAAAACAAGCAGTAAAACTCTTGTCACAGACACTTTCTCATGGTGTGTGTGAGTGTGTGTGTGTGAGTTTGTGTTTGTGTGCACGCTCGCGCGAAAAAATAGCACCAAGTTTTGCAAAAAAAAAGAAACAAAAATAAAATTACAAGTGCCCTAGATAATTACTGGCTATAGCCATATATAATAATTGTAGCACTAAAACGTTTTTAATAGACCTAATGCACGCAACTAATTCTAGCATTTTCTTCGTTATCGTCTCTTTTTATAATAATAATAATAATAATAATAATAATAATCATTACTATTATTATTATTATGATTAGATATTTAATATAGCGAATAAACTGTGATAATTATTCCTACTTTTAGAGACTAGTTTATATTTTATATTCTAACTTTAAACATGTTAATTTTTTAATGCGAACCATTAAGACTCATTCTTGAATATGGGATGAGTCCGCAATGCTGGATAATATCTGATATTTTGATTTGCATTGCCTTTCTTCAAACTTTATCTATTCTTATTACTCCATTATTCTCCTGAAATAACTTATCGCCTCCCCTAATAAAAATTACTTGATAAAACACTGGGCATACTTAACAACAATATTAAAATTTATTTATAAAGTATTCTTCAAAAACATGCTATTTATTATACACGATTTTCTAATGTCCAATCATAATTTATAATAATTCCTTTTTATCATTAAACACACACATACACACACATAGGTATACAGTAACATAACCTTATTACCTCCCTACATATATACAACCAACAAACCAAGTGTGAGTGTAACAGAAACATTAGTTGAAGTGAACTCTCTACACGAACCTGGTGAATTTGCTCTGACGATGAATGAAAATCCGAAACCGGTTAGGAACCAAATGAATATGCATGCTACGACGGATAAAATACTATTATGACTCGTTATTCATAACAGTTCAACCGCTTTCATTCTTACGCGTTGGTCTAGTGGCTAGCGCATTTGCCTTTGGTGCGCGAATCCAGAGTTCGATTTCCGTGAGGGCAAAGACATGTTGAACCGGGAGAAAAAGGGTGAAGGCCAGAACTAAACAGCGATAAGAACCGCATCGTGCTTACCACACGCCTCCAAATAAAACTTGCCATCTGACAAGCCTTGACCATTCATCACCGGACAAATGAGCTGTAGTGGCTCCTAGGAAGAGAAAAACCATAGGCAGCACTGGAGCTGGACTCGAATCTGAGAACTTCGTGTCGCTAAGTCCAGCGTGCTACCACTGAGCTTATCCCTTCCCTTAAAATTATTTGATCTTAAGATTAATGAAGCTACTTATAAAAACCTGTAAGATATTTATATATGTCATGTAAAGTGAATCGAAGAAAACTATTTTCAAATCGATTATACTTGTTATTATATTTTTACATTGGATTGCACTACCTCGAAAAACTTACGTTAGAAAGTGAATCAAGAATAAAATGTATGTAAACCTGCATTCAGCTAAATGTATGTTATTAGAATATAAAAAATAAAATCTAGAAAAGAAATAAAGTTTATATTAAACGCTTATATATGGAATAAATATTACAGTTTGTGTGTTTAAATATTAAACATAAATAAATACTGTAATTGATATGATCATAAGAAGCGAGAGATTCTTCTGCTAAACGCTAATCCCACAAAACCGCACAGCTGCGGATATTTAATATTATTATCATATTAATACTAGTAGTCAATATTAAATATGATGTATATAACCACAATTTAACCTTTACATTTTACTGCATGTATATATTTGTATTATTATTATTTATTATTTTTATATCAGCTTAATGTGAAACTGTTACTCACGGGGTGGAAATCAATATTGCAACTATGTGTACTACTCTGTGACCTAAAATGAAATCAATTTTGTTCATTTATTGTATGAATATCTAATTAATCTTACTTTTAACAAAATACGTCAAATATTAACTGATATATATAACTGGGAGTTTTTAAAATTCGATTTAATTGGAAAATCATTATTTATAGCTTCTAAAGGAATATTTAGTGCATGCTGGCCATCCGAAGGAGAACATTTCTAAATGTGACGATTAGTAATAAGATATTTCAAGAGGAAATATAGGAAATTTCAGGTTCGAATGAGGAAATATAGGAAATTTCAGGTTTGAACGAGGAAATATAGGAAATTTCAGGTTCGAACGAGGAAATGTAGGAAATTTCAGGTTCGAACGAGGAAATATACGAAATTTCAGGTTTGAACGAGGAAATATAGGAAATTTCAGGTTCGAACGAGGAAATATAGCAAATTTCAGGTTCGAACGAGGAAATGTAGGAAATTTCAGGTTCGAACTAGGAAATATAGCAAATTTCAGGTTCGAACGAGGAAATATAGCAAATTTCAGGTTCGAACGAGGAAATATAGCAAATTTCAGGTTCGAACGTTAGAAAGTATAAAACGAAATCAAAAGAAAAATTTGGACGAAAAACGTAAACAGACTATTGATTCGGGTAACCCACAGGAGGATCTAAAGATCTGGTTAGATCAGTGTTGTTGAAGAGTGACCCTCTAAGAAAAAAACTTAGGGGATTTTTTGAAGGAAGAATAATGAAAAGGAATCCGGGTCTATTGATCGTAATGAATTATAAGGTCGAGCTCAGATTTTGAGCTAATTTTCTATGGCTACATTTAGAATAAAGTATTCATTGTCTATGGTTTGAAGTGAATCCTCAATTGACGGATTTTGATAGAAATCATCGACTAGATTCCCATACGGATATCAAATGTATACAGCAATTTTTTTTTCCCAATCTTAGATCGCTTCTTTCTCTCCATACGACTTCATCCATCCTTATAAGATTTTTGATACACTTATAAAAATGTCAACATTTAAAACTTAGTCATAAATAAAGTTTGTCATCAGAGATATTTTCCCTTGACAGCGTGCTTCTTTTTTTGTGGTCATCGACCGATTTCAGGCGTTTGCCCATCATCAGGATGTTTTTGTTAATAAAACAGTACGATAACAGAGACTTGCACAGAGTAAATTCAGTTTATACACTCATTTAGAGAGTGGTAGAAATGTGTTGCAGACTGTACACAAACACACAAAATCGGGTCGATGACCACAAAAAGAAGCAGTCTATCACGGGGGGGGGGATATCTCTGATGCGTTTCCAACTCTGCGGACAACAACCCCAACAAAGTTTGTCGTCACATTTCACAAGAACAAAATGCTCAGGTAAAATGTTCGGACACTTCAGATCCCAGCGTTTAATCGATAATTCAATCACAGACTTGATATTTACAATAGGAGCGAACATGTTCTTGATCTTTTGATCCTGTTAAATTTTTAAAATCCAAATTTCAATTTTGAAGTGCTCTGAGATAAGAAAAATATATTTTTAATAAAGGGTTTTTCGAGTGTGCGCTGAAATGTGTGCATGTGTTAAAACAAAAAACTCGAAAGAACTGAATCTAGGTATTCTTTATGATAATACTATCGCAGTTGATTCGAAGAATTCAGTCAAAATCCATCCAAGTTTGGACACAAGGAGTTTGTGAATGTTTTTTGTTTTTTGGAATCACTCCAACAATTTTCTTTATAATTATATTATTTTGATTCCTTACTTAAAGATCCAATATGGAAGTATGCAGAATGAAGGAGAGAATGCAGTAAGTATGTGTAAGTTAGCCAAGAGAATACTAGTCTGTTAAGATAACGAGGGATGACAGAATGATATAGGTGGACCACTTAGTCAAAATGTAACTTATACAAATCATAGCACATAATACAATCCTCGTCATGCATATATCATTTGTACTATGGTTCCAGAATATTTTTTTAATAATAGTAACCCCCGAGTCAAGACATAGAACTGTGAATTTGTTCTTGGTTTTTTTTCTCCCACTTTTTGCTTCATCCCTTTAAATGACTGTCTAACCATTTTCTGTCTACTTTTAGGTACAACCAACATCAGCATATGAATGGTCTATTTGGTGAACTTACCTTTCCCCCTCCTGTCTAACTTATAAACTATGTGGCAGGCTTCTTAATATCATCCTGTTGTGATGTGGCTCTATGACGAAAAGCAGGTGTTGGATAGCATCCTTGATCTTATCTCTGATGTAGAACAAGTAAAAAAAAAAAAGAAAAAAAAGAGTCAGCCATTTATCGTATCATCTTCTTCTACTAGATAGAAGATTGCTGACCTGTCGTTCACTCAACATCCTGCTGTGTCTGTCTTCACTAATTGGAAGTACACCACCCAAAAACTTTCACAACTTTGCTTCACCCATCTTGTTTCCAGATAACACCTCTATCAACTACTAAATTATTAACACTAATAAATTATCTATTTTATTTTTAAGTTATTTATAAAGGTGGTATTTTTATCGTGAGAATATCATAAAGACTTCACACTGTGTGCAATTATAGAGAGAGAAAAAAAATGGATGATATCTTTTTGTTCCTTTTTTAACGGCAGACTTGGATTTCATGAACTATTCAGGCCATTTTTAAATATTAGACCCTAATGTTCAAGTCATAGTTTTAGACTCATTATTTCAACTGTAACTTTTCACCACTTTCTCTTTTAACGTACAATTTTCCATATTAGATTTGCGATTCTGTCGGGCTCTTCGTATCCTTGAATGTCCTTGTTGCCCCTTGTACCCAACTTAAACGGAATATCATGAAATTTTTTAGTTTTCGATAGTTTGATTGAACATACACACACATAAATAAAAACATTTCTTTCATTCTTAGGGGGGGAGGTCCTCAAAAAATGTATTTCTTTGAATTGAAAACTCCAATTTATGTTTCTTTTTTTTTTTTGTTATAAGAAAAGCTCGTAAATTGTGGAGATTGGAATTTTCAATGAAAAACTGCGGAAATACTTCAAATAACTACAAACCTTTTTTCATCATTTTAACTATAAAAATATAGAAATTTTCCATTTTTAAAACAGACTGACAGCTAGCAATGTAATGTATGTTCTTTTCTTTTTTAAGTTAACGTAAAGAATAAAATGAACATAACAAAAAGTAGAACATATCATGGTTGTTAAATAGTTTAAAATGAAACCTAAAGTGTACTGCTTCTTGTATAGAAAAGAAAAGATTTCATTTCCTACACTTAATATCTACCTGCTGAGAGTACAGTGTATTTTCACTGAGACAAGGAGGTAAAAGATCCCCATGCCCTCGCCAGGACTACTAGTTTCTCCTGCTTTACAATGTTTTTCTATTCATTGTGGTAGGTTAACCATAATGGAGTAATACATGTAGACAGGCGGCCCAGTGCTCGTTTGACCAGTTAACAACATATATGTAGATTATATTTCTTAAACTACTATTCGGCCTCCCCTCAATCCCCCCCATTCTCTCTCTCTGACTGTGAAAAGTATAGGATGGTATATTGGGCAACGGATGGTGTGGACTACTGATATATTTGGTGCTGTGTGGTGCTGGTGTAGGTTAAAGGGGAGAGGAGGTAGTCACAAGAAGAAGAAAAAAAAATGAAGTAGCAGGCCTGTTGTGACGAGGGTGAATATCAGGTGGAGCCTTTCACTACTGGGGTCTGGCTCCAGCCAACCACCAGCTGGCCAACAACATATCGTCGGCCTAAACCTCTCTCTTCGACGGTATTACACAAATCTAAACTCCTATCTTATACACTTCATTTATCTTCGAATTATAAAAAACAATTTTTTTTTTAGAAAAGAGTCTCTGGTTCTTTAACCACAATAAAAAACTCCGATCTAAAAATAAGCACACGATTTCCCCCTTCTCCAGTAAAAACAAGTACATACAAAAGTGATAAATTTACTTTAAACCTCATCAAATTTTAGATGGTAGGAGTAGTATGTTAGCACCAAGGGTATCTAGCAACCCAGGGAAGTAAGGAATGTACTTACATTGTAGTCCAGAAGAGCCAGCCAGTAACACAAAACCAAATCAATAACAGTTAAAATTTAATGCAACAACAAATTCCGCACAACTATCAAAAATAGATTTGTGGTGGGGGTGGGAGGAAGTTTCAAATAAAAGTACATAATAGGAATCAAAGATATTTTCCGTGATAGCCTGCTTCTTTTTTGTGGTCATCGACCGGTTTCGGGCGTTCGCCCATCATCAGGAAGTTTTTGTCAAAACAGTGTGATAACATTGACTTGCATTATTAACTGAATTTGCTCTGTACAAGTCTATGTTATCACACTGTTTTGACAAAAACTTCCTGATGATGGGCGGGCGAACGACCCAAAACCGGTCGATGACCATAAAAACAAGCAGGCTATCATGGAAAATATCTTAGATACTTTCCCAGCTTTGCGGAACCAACCATAACAACAAAAGTAATAGGAATATATATCTGCTTAGTTTAGATTAGATTAGATTGACAGAAAGGGAAGGGCAAGAGCGTCATTCCACTGTGACCTACAATTAAGAGGTCTAGTGTGGATCCTCTAAGATTATAGCATATCCTTTAGCTTCATTCGCCCTCACAGTCAGACCTAGCAAAGCTGGAAGTGGCTCCGTCTTGAAGCTCGTAGTTCTGCGGAATTGCTTGTTCCCAGTTGAAGAAATTTTGTCCTCATCAGACCGGCACACTCACAAAGGTTGCGTACTTGAGTACGTGTTTAATATAAAGGAAATCGTTTTAGTCAGAAAAAATAAAATACCATAAAGACGCACTTCCTCGGTTAGCCGATTTTCTTCAAATTTGGTATTCTTGTAATGTTTCTAATGTACGTACATCAATGATATATAAGGTGGTAGAACCGTAAATTGCAATAAAGTGGCACTTTAGAGGACAGTTTAAGGCAATTGTTACTATAGAAGCCTCCGCTCCCAAAAAAACCCATGACCTCCGGGGTCCTAGTCCAATGCGATAGCATTGAGTGCTAAATCTCGCCGTTATTGGTCTATTGAGATTATGATCTTTCCAGCTAGAGAAAGTCATGTTTTTGGCATAGCTATCTGGGAGTCTTGTCTGAGGAGCAATGGTTCCTTCCCATAGAACAAAATAATACTAACGAACTTTTTACCACAAAGCCTTCCACATCCGGTTAGGGAGGATTCACTCCCACAAACTTAAATTAATGATTTAGTATTTATTTTTTTAATATCGTCGCAAATATCTCAGACAAATCAAATATCATTAAGATAAATAGTTAATAACTACTAATAGAGTGGCACGTCTATATTTATTTATTTTTTTTTGTAAAAAAAATAAATAAAAAAGAATTATAGTTAATGGTAGAGAGGGGGAATTATTGGTGTCGACTTAAATAGTAGGCGGTTCTCCACTCAAATTCCAAAATGAAAGGTTGACACCTCGTCATTATATTTACTTCGCTATAGAGAGGAGACCCGGTTCTATTCGGGGCCACACTGTTTTGTCTCCGCACACTCAATCTTATTATATTATGAACCAGATATACTAATTTGAAGAAATATTTCTTTTTCCAACCTCCGAGTGCCTTTTTTTATGGTTCTCTGTATTTCAAAAAACTATAATTATACTCAGTTATAGTAATTAACAGGCGTCTATATTCTTCATGAAATACCATTTATTTAAAAAATCTTTATTATAGCTTTCATGAAATATATTGTAATAATTACATTAATAAATATGTCACTCGTATTTTTTGAATAACAGATCTATTAAGAAATAAAATAGCATTTTTATTTAATTTATTGACTTAAAAGGTAACATCTAGTTCAACCTCATTAATTTTTTACTTTCTCCTTACGCTGTATTGTGATCGCCATAAATTTTTAAAATTGGGTTTTCAACCCCGGAAATACATGTTTTTTTGAGGTCATTTGGGTAGCGATGTCTGTTCGTGTGTGTATTTGTACAAATATTTCAAAAACGAAAAAAAAAAAGACCCACAGGAAGCTCAAACTTATTCTTCCGTTTAAGAACCATTTACCGCATCTTACACTTTCGATTTTTATCAAATTCTTTCATCAATTTTTCCCCGATTTACTCGAAAACGGCCCTAATGATTTTCTTTTAATTTCGTATACTATCCTACATTCATTAATGCCAATCACTTTTTTTTTTGTAGCAATTTTTCGAGAAAAATAGATAAGAATAATTGTGGAAAAAAACAGATTCTGAAAGCTAATAAGGTACCCAAGGTGTAACGACCTCTGAAGAAGCTCATTGCAATATCGGGCAAACGGTCCAGATTTTTTGAAAACCACTGACGCGATCTCAACCTACAAACTCAAGTTTTTTTTTGTCATGGAAAATTGCCGCGGAAAACTAAAAGATCAGGAATATTTTTTTTTTTTAATTTAAGGCGCGTCAACATCTATAGTCATTGAGCCTCCTCAGTGCACGGTGTTCTCTAGTTATAGACAGTGAGCTACAGGGGCTCCTAGGAAGAAAAAAATCTAAGGAGCAGCACAATTGGACTCGAACCCTGGTCATCCGCGTGGAAGTTCGGTGCGCTAACCGCTGAGGTAATCTCTTCCCTCATTATAAACTATACACTATAATTAAAAATTTAAATTTTAAATTATAAAATGAAGGTAAGGAACTGTAGAATTTTTATTATTATTATTTTTTATTAAATATATATACTTTGGATTTCTAATACTCCTGGAATTAAGATGGATTCGAAATTGGTAGATTTCAAAGTTTGAAAATGTTAGAAATATATTTTGAAACTCAGAGGATCTGAAAATATGTTTTTTCATCTATATAAAAAATGAAAAATCTCTGGGGAATCCGAATTCATATTCTTTTATATTGTCTTGAATCAAAGGCACAAAGGTGCACTATATACAAGATGAAATTGGTAAACTTTGATTAAAAAGAAGCATTCATTTAGAGTATTTTGTATCAACATCTTGGAAAACATTTTAGGAAGCTTAATCCCTTCCTTATCAAGAATAATTCTTTTTATTTTCTAATTCTTTGGAATTTTCTCGGTTAACGTTTACAACGGTTTTCTTTAAACTTAGTTTCTAACTGCATAGTTAAATACTATTTTCATTTTAAAACATTATTTCGGCAATTCTGAGAAATCTTGACGTTAAATTTCAAATGTTATTTAAGATAAGTTTGTTCCAAACCAACAAGTAAAATGGTACTTCCGGTTGGGGAATTTTGACATATGACCCATTGTCAGATACCGCGGTGACACTAAACGGAATATCAAGTTTCATCTTTCTACGGTTTTTCGTTTTTGAACTATGCTGGTCGGTCACACACACACATGTATCCCCACTTCCTCTAAATTTATTTTTGGTGAAAATGTGTAAAATTTTCCAAGTTCAAAGCATTGTATTAACTGCCGTAAGAGAAAGCTTCACAATAATGCATAACATCTAACTTATTGGATTTCTATAGACTTTAAGTCTTGGCATGTCATGTCATTAAACTCTGTAAGGGCCTGAAGCGAAGGACCTGAAGTAGCAAACAATTTTCGGTATTATCACTTTTATCTTCACCAATTGGTTGAAACCACATATAAAAATCTGGTGTAAAACACTCACACAACTTTCTCTTACACCAGTTCTCAAAATTATAATTGACAAATTTTTATAGTTTGTGTACCAAATTTAATGAAATTTTGTCGAAAACTGAGTTCAGTAAAAGTGCACTTCCGGTTTACTCTTTTTCTTGAAACTCGAAATTTTGGCTATCTATTTATTTCTAATTAATTTTGTTTGGATGATAGAATTGTATAATCAACTATGATAGCACTTTAGAGAAAAACATAACCCCACTCCTCCTCCTCCTCCAAAGGTGCCCATAAATGAATTTTCCCAGAGAAATGTTTTAATTAAAAGTTGTAGTTGTCTTTGGATGTTTAGTTTTAAATATGAAGTTTCATTAAAATCGTCGGAGACATTTTTTTTTGAGAAAATCGCGAAAAAGTGAAAAAAAAAAAAATCATTTAGTAAAGTGGTAATGTAAACGCACTTCCGGTTTCCGTTTTTTTTGAAACTCGGAATCTCAACAACATATTCAATTATAATTAACATTATTTAGATGATATAATTGTTTAATAAATTCAAATAACACTTTAGATGAAAACCTAACCCCACCCCTCCCCCGTAACTGCCCTTAAATGAATTTTCCCCGAGAAATATTTCAAAATAAACGTTGTAGCTCTTTATATGTGTAGTTGATATACCAAGTTTGATGAAAATCGTCGAAGCCATTTTTAAGAAAAAACAACAAATAAAGTGGTACTTCCGGTTGAGGAATTTTTGACAGATGACCCACTGTCAGATGCCGCGGTAACACCTAAACGGAATATCAAGTTCATCTTACTACGGTTTTTCGTTTTTGAGCTATGCTGTTCACATACACACCCACACACAAACCATTTTCTAAAAACCACTTTTTGGGACTCAGGGGACCTCAAAACGGATATTTCCGGTGAAAACTCGATATCGAAAATTTGACACAATTACAATACTTCTTCTTTACTAGGATTAAGAGAAAGTAAAAAAGGGAGAGGCGGAATTGAAGACAGTTTTCCAAAGATCTAAAGACAAAATATTATTACCAAATCAACAGTAAGTAACAGTATTATTACCAATCATCATTGTTTTGCCCAACAATTCTTGTATTTTGGCACACTATTCTGTAAGACGTTAAAAACGCAATCCCTCCTAGGACAATCATCTATTCTGGTCTTGGAACAATTACACCAACAAAAAAACAAATTAAGGAGATAAGTTAATTATATTAATTGTCTACAATTTTGGGTTCCTGCTTCTCCTTTTTTTAAGAAGAATAATAAAAAGAAACATTAATTGGACAATTGTGTAGTTAAGTAGAATCGTTTATACTTTTGTTATTTGTTCGCATCATTTATTCTTTTATTAAAATAAATTAATTAACTTTAATTTTCTATATTCATTATACAAAATTATATGTTAAATAAACAATTACTTCTATTATCTAATTTGGAATATAAAGAGATAACAGATGGGAATTCTATGTCGTCCTTTCATTCATTATACATAATATATATAATTCTAAAATATTCAAAATAATGGAGCCAGATATAATATTAACAACGAAAATTACTATTTAATATTTTGTTTAATATCTATGATAACAAGAAATAAATTATTTAAAAAAAAAAAAAGAGCTTTGAAATATTAATTTGATAATTTAGTAGGTAGATTAGATTAGATTAAAATCCTCGGGTGGGGCTATACCCCGACATTGCAGCCAAAGTAGGCTTATTGTGCTATCCACGATGGTCTAGTATGTGAAGGAGTTTTAAGGGCCTTTCACCATTAGATCTTTTTGCGTTACTATCTCACCAGGTCGTAGAAGTACTAAAGGATTCGTATCGCAATTTAGTTATTGTGCACGCAATCAAATAGCAGGTGGTGGGCCGCCGTCTCCTCCTCCTCCTCCTCCTCCTGACACAGTCTCACAAGAATTTCGAGCTTATTAGCCCCACCTTGTACAGATGCTTTCTGAACCTACCATCACCCATAAATAGCCCTGTGACCATAAAGATCTGGTTCCTATTCAGACTAAGGATCACTTTGTGTGCTACCTTCACACAGTTTTGGCATCATCCTTTTACTGTGCATTGCCACTGGCCTCGCACCCCACAGCTTTCTCATGGTTTCTTCGGAGCCAACTCCCGATAGCTGCAAAGAACCACTCCATTGGTTATCTCCAGGACAGGCTTTGAACTACACAACGGAGTATTCGTCCCGTCCCTGGCCAGTTGATCAGCTACCTTATTACCCTCAATCCTGGAAAAACTGATTTTCAATGGATTCTAGGAGAGCTGAGAGGATCTTCTTTCATTTTTTTTTTTTTTTTTAGAGAATAGTGCACTGCAACCTCAAAGATTTATTGTGCCCACCGGAATCTTCTCCGTACAATTGTGCTAGCCTCCGAGCAGTGTTTTCTAATTACAGGCAACACTTTCCATCATCGGGCAGTAAAGGCTGTAGAGACTTCTAGAAAGAGAAAATTTAAGGACAATATTGGTGGATTAGAACCCGAAACTTCCACGTGGGAGCTTCTAGTGCGCTATCACTGAGCTAATCCACTCCCTTGAGCTGAGAGCTTTAGGTTTATCACTAAATTATATAACAATGATTTCTAGGATTGATAATAACGCTGTTCTGGTCACAAATAAACAATTATAAATTCCATATTTGAAGAAAACTGCACTCTTCCCGCTATATTGTTTTGAGCATATCGCTCACCTGGTCTTCTCCACACTCGAACTCGTCCGTCTGCGCCATATAGGCTATATCTGGACTCGTCAGAAAACAGAACAGGGGCCCAATCACCTTCAGTCCAGGCGGCATGTTCTCTACAAAAGTGGAGGCGAGCTGCTCGGTGTGCTGCAGTGAGTAGAGGGCCGGAAGCGGGGACCCTAGCATGCAGGTTAAGTTCAACAAGTCTTCTCCGTACTGTTCGCGGGCTGACATCTGTACCCCCAACGACACGCAGTCGGTGAGAGGTCTCAACAGATGTCTGGAAACGGTTTCTGAGGGTCTGCACAACAACGAAGCGATCATCAGCTGGACCTGTCGCTCTTGGACGGCCTGATCCCGGCCTCTTAGTGTAGCTTCCTGTCTCCCGGTATCTCTGGACTGCCCGCCGAACCGTTGTTTCAGGCAGCTCGAGGACTCTGGCCGCGTATCGCTGGCTTCGGCCGTCCTCAACCAAAGCAATAATCCGAGCGACTACCACGGCATCCAAAGCCATTTTACTTTCTTAAAAGTATTGTTTTTCAAGAAAAAAAAAGAAATATTGTTTTTCAAGAAAAAAAAAGCGCTAATGAAAATTCAATACTACTGAATATGTAACTGGAGACAAACTGATAAAGTTCATATTTTATTTATCGTTAATCCTAGAGAGAATTATGAACTTTTCCCCAAAAGGATTAAAGCATAGTAATGCCCTTTGACCTGTCATATACCTGTTATTACTTCAGGCTCAAAAGATAATATTTCTTTAATCTGCACTTTTTTACGTAAAATTCAAGGTGCGCCGGTTTTTTTGACCGCCAGTGTATTATAAACTTTGATAAACTGTATCAAGAATCCATATATATAAAGCTGAATTAATATATTAGAATACAATAATGTATTATTGATTTTTATTAATAAAAAAAAACAATCAGAAGCCGTTTTTCTTAGGTGGTATAAAAAAAATAATATATAAAAATAAATAATTAATTATAATCATAGATAAACTTTTGAACTTTGTATTAAAAAAAAACATTAAAAACAATTATCTGGTTAGGTTAAATAAAAAAATTTAAAAAATAATTTTTTTTTTTAAATTAAATATTTGCTGATAATATAGGGGGGGGTCCCTTTTAAAATTTAATATCAACTAATGACGACAATTAATTATATATATATATATATTTTTTTTTTTTTTTAAAGAAATACATATTTGTTAAATTGTTACTAACAGTTAGCTGTGGGTTAGCTGTTGTAAAATAAAAGTAACCTTTTGGCAGAAACGGTTTCATGGCAACATAATGGCTTATATGAGAGCCATTTTTTAAAGATCAATGACCTTGAAAAAGAAATTAAGTAGAGTGAGTTAGAGAAGATGAAGAAGATGATGATGAAGTAGTAGAAGAAGAAGAAGACAACGATAAGGAAGGGATAACACACTCATCACATACGTACACAACACTAAGAAAACTTTTAAACAGCCCCTCCCCTCCCGGGTCAAGGGGGGGGGGCAGACGAACGAAAATTATATGGTTTTGATAGTTTGGGCAAGAAGTTAAATCTCTTCTAGGTTCTTTTATAGTGTGTGGTGCAATGATGGCGAGAGTTTTTTAACTTTGAAATAAAAAAACAAAAAAAGAAAAAATGAAACCCACTACTATCTCTATAATATAATATTAGAGGCTTTAAAAGTCAGTCAGTCAGCTGTACGCACGCCACTCCTATTATCTTGACCGTTTAATTTTTAGACTATTATATTAATTAAATTTTATTAATTTATTACTTTATTGTTTATTAAAAAAAAGAAATAATAATTTATATATTTTTTTTTAAACATGAATGAAAAAATTTATCTTATTAGCTTAATTATTATATAGCAAGAAAAATGGCAGAAGATAAAAAAAAATTGACGTAAGCCAAGGGAGAAGTTCAGTGATAGCACGCTGGACTAGCAACGCGCAGGTCCCGGGTTTAAATCCGGCATGCTGCTGTTAGATTTTTTTCTTCCTAGGAGCATCTACAGCTCACTGCACGATGTTGGGTATAATGGAGTTGTTGAGGAGAGAAATTAGATTTGATTAAATGAACGAGATATGAAGACACTAATATAATGTAGCTAAGTTTTTCACTAACTGCACTGGACTTTATAATGAAAATGATAGAATGAATGGTGAGATTAAAGATATGATACGATGCGATGTACAGTTGTATGGTTGTATCTGATAGATATCCTCTAGATAGATTCCCACTAGCTTATATACACAGGTTCTCCCACTCTAGCCTCCCTAAGTCAGAGAGTAGTCTCTGTTAACCAGAGAGGGCCTCTCTCTCTCTCTGCTGTGGTTGCATTATCTTTGCGGTACCATTCACAATATAATGGAGTTGTTGAGGAGAGAAATTAGGTTTGATTTAAATGAACGAGATATGAAGACACTAATATAATGTAGCTAAGTTTACACTAACTGCACTGGACTTTATAATGAAAATGATAGAATCACGGGGTGAGTAACGATATGACACGATGCGATACAGTTGTATGGTTGTATCTGATAGATATCATCTAGATAGATTCCCACTGGCTTATATACACAGGTTCTCCCACTCTAGCCTGCCTAAGACAGAGAGTAGTCTCTGTTAACCAGAGAGGGCCTCTCTTCTCTCTGCTGTGGTTGCATTGGGCCTCTCTTCTCTCTCTGCTGTGGTTGCATTATCTTTGCGGTACCATTACAATAGGCAATGTTGTCTGCAGCTAGTGAACACTGCTCGGAAGCCGGCACTGTACTGAGAAAGCTCCCCCGGGGGGGCACAATAGATCTTTCACGTCGCTATACAATAATCCCCTGTAAAAATCTCTAAACGAATTTTTAAGGAAATCAATAGTGACGCGAAATTGCTGGCATTAGAGAGAGAAAGAGAATATCCGCAACCAGTATCCGACAGTAAAATAAAGTAAAGTAATGCCTATTTTTTCAGGCGGGCTTAACGTCCAACTACCAAATTAGGTGTCGTGGACGGGGGCGGAAGCACGTACTTTACTATTAACATTTTTTAAACAAATATAAAATTTAGTTATACGCTGGACTCGAACCGGGGTCCTCCCACTTCAAGTCCATGCTCATAACCAATACACCTACACCCGCCCCTCCGACAGTAAAATAATCTCATGATGGTGGATTTAACGGGCCCTAACGGGGAAGAACATTTATTTTCTAACAGCTGGCCGAACGAAACCAAAATATTCTCTAAGATCGAATTCCATCCAATTCTGAATGTATTTCTGAGGTATTTTGTAAGGGAAAATATTAACTAATTATTATAGTAATAATGTTTAGAACATTTCTTAATTTAAAACAAAATAAAATAAAGTTCAAAAGATTAGAGAGAATGTGAGAGACGATATGAAAACAAAAACCAACGTGTTTTATATATATATATTATACAGACTTAACAGAAATGTAACACTCTATCCAATAACATGTGGGTGTTCAAGTTTTGTATAAACAGTTTTAATAAATGCAAATAACCGGAGCTATATCGGCCCCAGTGTTATGTCCTAGTTATATACCTTTCACATAAATAAATATATATTCCAATGCACTTTATTTTAATATAAATCGACATTATATAAAAATGTAACAAAAAAAAAAATAAATAAAAAAAATAAAAATAAAATTACTGGTCCGCTTATTTCTTATAAAATAATAAATAAACAATTTTTATTTATTTATTTATTTTTTTTAAATGAGAATAGACAAGATAAATAATTCTCTAAGCTAAGTTTTTATATTTTTCTTGTCAATAATAATAAAATAGCACCTCAAGTTTTTTTCTGAATAAATTACAACTAGAAATGCTAAATTAAGGAAATAAGTATTTTTTTTTAAAATTTAAATCCGAATTATTAAACTATTTCAAAACTGATTGTTTAATCAAATGTCACGTGAGAATTATTTTGGTTAAATAAATTTAGCCTAACTGAATATTGTATAGATTAAATGCAAAATGACAAAACACTGCAAGGACTATACAGTGGATTGTAATATTGGGTGTGCGAGAAAATATCCGGCAACGTGAGAAGAGAGTGACAGAGTGACTGGCAGAGTGAAAGTAAGTTCTCGTATGTGGTCGGTTTGACGGTGATTCAAATAATGATTCTCTCTTTAGAATTATAGCGGCTGAACTATCTCTCTTTCTTGAACTTCTCTTGCAGTTCCTCCTAGTCTGCCCCCTTTACGAGCTTGAAGGAGAATTGCAGTAGACTCTTGAGGGTGGGGAGTGAATGCAACCCATTACATTGACAAAGCTTTTCTGACTTGGAATTTTTACTAAACGTTTATTTTGCCTGAATATTATATATAAATATAGATGTAAGAAATTATAATTACCAAAAGGTTAAAATCCCCCTCCTTATTGTGACTACATTGCATACTTTCCGGTGGTGCCTCTATCAATCCCCGGCCAAACTTGTAATGGCTGTTTGAGGGTTACGTAGCTTAATGTCAAAGGTTACCCAGAACAATACTGTTTCGCAAAAAAAAAAAAAAAAATGCGAAACTAGGGACAAAAAAATGAGTTCGATAAGATTTTAAATTGATATCCAAAATGGAGCATTCAATTTTCATGTAAATAATTGGTTTATTAAATCTTTTTCTCTCTGCCTCTCCCACATATATACAAATACACACACACACACACATACCAATCTCTAGAAATAGTTTTTTAATATCAGGGAACGCTCCAAACTGATAATTTCTGCGTGAACTCAATATCAAAACTTTAACAAGATCGCAATTACTTCTTCCATTTTCAACATTAAGGAAAAATAATTAGGTAAAGATAATCCGATTTTGCTCTTCTTGTTTCTTTTTATCAAGGGGACATAGGAAAAGCTCACTTTATTTTACGGCCCTCCTTGATGATGTAATGAAGCAATGCAAGAGGAGAACTCGTCCTATGCTCTTTGGGTACTGGAAGCTGCAACCAATTACATTTTCCGCACTCGCGTTCGCGGATGACCTTGTGTTAGTGGCGGAGAGCGAAGAAAGGTTACAAGAAAATTGGAATGTATGGGCAGAGGAGCTTTTGAAACGTAATATAGTCCATCAGCACCGGCAAAACCAAGGGCATGGTGGTTTCAAGGACGGAAAAAAGGATGCGGATTACAATAAATGGTAGAGAAATTGAGCAGGTCCCCAGTTTCAAATACCTAGGAGTGACGATTAGCCAGAGCCGAGTTTAAAGGAGGAAATCAATGCTAGAATGGCCACTGCGGGGTGGCTGTTCTCTTCGCTATCAATAGAAAGTTCCTCAGCAAGAATGAAGTGGCCAAGGGACACATAAATGGTAGTGTACGGCTCGACTTTCTTGCCCGTACTTACCTATGGAGGCGAATCATGGTCCATACAGGAATCTGATCGTAGTCGCTTGCACGGTACAGAGATGAGGTTTGTTCGGAAACTTGAGAGTAAGACCAGGAAAGAGACAGTATCAGAAACTCTACGATCAGAACCACGTTAAAATGTCAACCGCCTCGATCAAATAATTGAGAAAGCGCAGCTAAGGTGGTTCGGCCATGAAAGCAGGATGGAAAAAATATCGATTTCCTAGGAAGGCGATGGAGACTAGGATTTCTGGCAGGCAACCCAGAGGAAGAAGAAGGATAAGTTGGCCTGGATAATGTCAAAAGAGAAACCAGCGATCGAGGAGTACGATGGCGGAGGATGGTAGGAGTCTAAAAAATTGTCGCTAGACAGAGACAGATGGCGCTCCTTTTGTCAAACTTGTACATCGCAAGATAGGTGAGGTCAAGACTAAGAAGAAGAATTAGGTAAAAATATGTCATAAAAATCCACCTAACTTGCTTTCCTTACATTCTCACTATACTTGACGATCAATTTTCCTCAAGCTTGTAATTTTTATTAAATAATTAATTGTCATTAATATTATTTAAGTGATAGAACAATTGAAAGATATTAGAGAAGCTGAATGACTACGTAATTCAGAATAACAATTGTAAATTCCATTTTCCTAGGAAAATATTTCGATTAAAATTTGAGGGGAATAGAAATATATGGAATGTAAACAAAGTGTAAAGAAAACCGCCTAAAATAGAAAACAGATATCTTCAGAAAAAGTCACACACATTGCTAATATATAATACTATTTGGTTAAGGCATACTAGTAGCTCAATAATTATATAGGCGTTCCCTGCGGTACTACGTTCGTTTGCAGGGTCTTGACATTCAGATTTATATGGTAGTAATTAATAAGAGAACTATCTAGTGAAGGAACTGTAATCCACCTCTGTCCACAATATCTAACCAGCTGTTGTATATAAATCCTGACTAACAAAATACGCATTACCCTAAATTTTCTACTTTATTGCTAGTCGGTTATAAATTCTTTCCCCCCCGCCCAAATACAAAATTCTAATATTCGCGTGATAATAGCGGCCAGTGGGTATGCTATTAAATATATAAACATAAAAGAACAACATACAGTATTATTATTGGCTTACAAGGGTGTTTAGTATATGGCGACAACTTGAACCAGTCACGAATATCTCTGGCTGCTGACCTTATTATCTCTCTTACACGTTTTTGTTCACTTTATTTATTATCTTATAAAAATATTTAACAGTTTTAAATAAATTGAATGACTTACAAAATATGATATTGCTACATCTTAGAATAAAAAAAGAAAAAAAAGAAAAGTAATATTAATAATTAAAATTATTTCACTTCAATGATAATGATAAACTCGTTCATGATTGTACTATTAAAAAAAAGCATGTCTCTCTTTCATGGTGCATGTGTCTGTTCAGCCCCATTCAGTAGACCTACAATTATTCCTATAACCTAGCGGCTATGGTCAACTAGTCACTAGTAAATTTAGGCGAGTGTTTCTCAATAAAACATTTAGGCCTCCCTCTTTTCCACCATTGCAGACTTTGATGGGACTTATGGATGTCCATACATCAGGAAGAGAAACCTCCCTTGCCAAAGAATCTGCCTTTTCATTACCCAGAAATCCTGCAAGTTTCCGGCACCCACTTTACTGCTGTTAAGCAGTCTCACACCAGTCGTCGTGAGACTAGAGAAAAAACACTATATTTCAATAATTAAAATAAGTGTGACTGCTCAATTACATTGAGTTGCTGAAACACAGCATACTAATCAATTCACAGAACAATGGTTGGATAGGAATAATGCGTAGGTATTTACTACACACATATTCAAACCGGAACAAATGTAACATCTAATACAAGGCTACAAGAGCTATATATACACAGACTAAACTTAAATGAATGTATAAGTCAAGTAATCATTGCTGGTCACGTCCCATATATATGTGTTGGTGTATTATACCGAGAAAATCTAGTATGACTGTCTCAGAAAGTTTTGGCAATTCCCAACTAGTCAAAGAATTCACTCATAGTCTTAGATATCGCCTCGCTACTCCCAAACCAGAGTCCCTTCACTTGGAACTGACGTTCACCAAACCTTTCCCGGTATTTTTCTTGAAGATGAGGGATACATTTTTCGTATATGACTCTCTTCCCTGAATCAACTTTCCTCCCCTGCACCTGGATCATTTGATTCAAAGCGGACAGTAGGATCAATGATAGGGGCCTTTTTCCGCCGTTCTTGAACGCCACAATGTCAGCGAAACGATTAGTACCTGCTGTATCTAGGCAAGCATTCCCCTTATTCTTAATATTTCCGCTATCCGCTTCTTCACATTATAGTGGCGGCGAATGACAAGGGGCATGTTGTTGGAACAATTTCCCAATACATGAGCTGGGGTTTCATAATCACTACCGCATTTGTGACAGTGGAGTCCAACACCTCCCGTTATTGCCTGACCGCTGGCCCCCGGAACCGCCCGAACGGAAGCATATTTAATATTCAGCTCCATTGCGTTAGTCCACTCTGATCCAGAGAGAATTCTCCTATTACATATGAACTGGTTTTCTTTGAGGTTATCTTGAATGCATCACACCTATACCCTGTCATCTGCATTTACTCCAATCTTCAAAAGATTTTTCTCGCAAGGATTGCCTGACCTTCTTGATCCTATATGGGTCTTCCACGCTGGCAACTTCTAGATCTAGACGTCCAGCACACACTGATCATTTCCATTTCATAGTGTGAGGAGCGTACCTTGAATTCAGCCACGGAGCTTATGACCACTGTCCTCCCCACTAATCCTTGCCCCTAAAAAAAAACCCAAATACCCTGCAGTAGAGCACATTTGTGAACTAAGTCGTAAATATAAATTTAAGTTTCGGTAATTTTGATTTACATTCACCAATCCGCATGTCCCTGCACCCATTATAATAATCTGATCGTTGAAAGTTCCAACAGATTAAGCGTGTTTAAATAATTCATTCCCTAACTTCCTTTTGAAATTGTTCGTTTCATCATTATTTTTTTGAAAGGCCTAAAAAACTGGAACAAATTGCAGAATTAGTACAATATAACCTACCACTAAAGAATAAATATATTACCCTTTAATTAAAGTTAATGTTACGATAAAAAAAGCAACAAGATAAAAACTATCATTTCATTTAATTATAGCGATTAACCTTGTTTACGTTAGTTCCTTAATGGCACGTGTGTTATTTAAAAATAAAAATAAAAAAAACATTCACCCGGGACTCTTCTAATAAACAAATTTACAAAACAGTTATCCTATTTAAACAGAACTGTACTTTCCCAAAGGAAGAGAAAAAGGATTATAAATACTCTTGGAAGGGAGTAGTAACTAAATATGGGGTAGAGCAATAAAACATATGTTCCTATACACACTAAATAAACACAACTCTTACAAACTCTATTGATGTGTAGATGATCCACTATTGAAGATACGTAATTAAGGTTAGAAATCCAAAAAGAGCTATCAAATTAATAAATGAGACCCTGAACAGAAGTCTTCTCTATATTCATGATGATAGGATCAAACATATCACACTCATAAACTGGCAATAAAATATAGGCACATATGATCCTTTTCTTAACAAATTAATCATATAAAGTTTATTTATTTAATCAAAATTTATTGATAACTATTTGATGAACATTTATAAATCTTTACATGTTTAATTCAACGGCGGTTGATTATTTTGTTTATATATAAAAAAAAAAAAAAATCTGTTGTGAAACACTCATGCAACTTACTCTCTTACTTCTGTTAATACAACAATGAATGCCCTAGTGGGGAAGATGAAAGTTCTCGGTTTAGCCCATAGATGGCACTGCTACAAATGAAATTACTGTTTTGTTATGTTGGTATAATTGTTGCAAAAGTAAATACCAAACGTGAATTTGATCAAAAAAATAGTTTGTTTTATACGGCTGTTTAAAAATAAACGTGTAGTGTACATCGATTGAAGATGATCCACACATGAAGGACGGCCAAAAGCTGCAACTACCCAAGAAAATATCGGAGAAGACAACACAATATGGTTCTAGATGATCGACGATTAAAGGTGTATGAAATAGCTAAGGCTGTAGGCATCTCAGAAAAAAGAGTAGATTGGCACATTTTACACGAAGAACTCAGTATGAGAAAACTTTGCGCATTTTGTTAAATACTGTTCACAAAAAATGAACAGGAATATAGTTCCCAGCAATGTTTGTGTTAGCTGATTCAATCGATTTTCTGCGCTGATTTCCGGTTACGATGGATGAAACGTAGGTTCACAACCACTTTACACCTGAGTCAATACAACAGTGGGAAGAAAGCAAAGACAATTGCATCGGCTGGAATGGTTATGGCTAGTGTTTTTGTTTTTGATTCCAAATGGCGATTTGAAACATCTATACTGGTGACCCTCCCGGAGCCTTCCCGGTGCATTGCCGGCCTACGAGCAGTGTTCTCCCGTTAAAGACAGTATTGCCAACCATTGGGGCAATGAACTGTAAAGGTATCTTAGGATGAAAAAAAAATCTCAGGGCAGCACTACTGGATTCGAACCCAGGATGTCCGTTAGGGAATCCAGCGCGCTACCACTGACTGAGTTTCTATTTTGGCCCTTTAAAAATCGACACAGATCAATGAGTGTGATACAAAATATAGTATATAGATAGTAACTCTCGGAGATTTATTCTAACAATTAGCTGGCGAAGGATGTTTTTTAAATAAAATAAGTCCAGCCAACGATAAATTCCAAGAGTTAATAGCATTAAAGTTATATTTTTAGAATAAACAATTAAGATATGTTTATTCAATTTTTTTGCCCTACAAAACTTGAAATGATTAAGACATTAAGAGTTAATTATGATAGACCTGGAGATATGGATGTAAATAATTTTAACGGATGAAAGAGGTTTTTTTTTTTTTTTGCTTCTTTTGCTTCCGAAAAGAGAAAACTAAGAATAAATGAAGAGATAATGAGGGGAAAAGACAAGGAGAAGAGAAACTATGCATAACAGAAACAATATACCAAGGTTGTAATGAAGTTGATACGTGTCAAGATACGGAGCACAATTACGCTTATATACCCCCACACGTAGACTATATTCACGTACACATACACACACACACATATAGACGAACAAATTCTATTCAGACAACAAAACACGTTTTACTATTATTTACTATGATTATTTTACATTAATTTACTAAAAATGAAAAAAAAAGAAGTAACATAACCTTCTCCATTTTTTTTTTTTAAACTCTATTCTACTGTTATAAAAGGTATATTTATTCTTATATATAAATAATACGTTCGTTTCAAGCTTTTATAAAATTGTCTACTGTTCTGCTAAATTATAACAGCCAGGGTAGTAATTACGTTAAATAAGTTAGAGATACGCTTGTTGTTTTTTTAGAGCTGTAAATATTATATACTGCGGTAAAGATATGAAATTTCATTTTTTATTACTTTAATTAGTTTTAAACAAAAAAAAAAACTAATTAACAGCCTTAACAAAGTTATTAATAGAACTTCAATTAAAAAGATTAATGGTAAATTGAATTAGTTAAAAGAATATTTGAGAACTGAAACATGATTTTCTCATTCAGCGATTCTCAGATTTCTCAACAATTTTTAATTCTTATGAAAGGATAATATTTCCTAATTTTATATAAATGACGATAGTTTTTGATAAAATCGTGAAAAAATTTAATTTATAATATTATAGTATAATACATGAACTTAAATATATTTGTTATTTCCGATTTATCTTAAATTTCCTTAAGCGGCATCTACACCGTCAATAATATCGACAATACCTTAGCGTATTGACAATAATATTGACCATGTAAGGTGAAAAAAATTGTATTGACGGTCGGTATTGATAAGAGTATTGATGAAATCCGGATTTTCTGATTTTCGTGTATCAATGCTGAGAATTGGAGGGGATATTGACAATAATATTGACCGTCTTAGGGGCGGCGCCAATATTTCCATCAATACTCAGTTCAGTAGTTTTATACAAAGTTGAAACTAACCACAACAACAGTGATAAAATACAAAGGTACTTTGAAAAGATTTGTGTATTAAAATAAAACTTCAATCATACATTTTTTTAAAGGTGATTGCAATTTTTTCACAAAGTTTGGAGGACATAATATAAATGTTTCACAGGTTTCTATTACAGCTTTGCTGATAGTTGTTGGGGACATTATGGCTGAAAACTTCAAGTCTTCAAAATTTCTTCTTGTGGCCAAACTACCTCAGGGTTGAGTAGTCTAAATTAGTCTTACTATTAGTCGAAATAGTAAGCTTTGAGTTTTCTTCTCATTTAATAACAATTCATTTTTTTGCAGCCAATCTTTGAGCGATGAACTGTTATTATTAGCCATCTTTGTAACCTCTTTAACAATCCTGCCTTTCGCTATTAATGTGGTGTCGTTAGCGTATAAGATATATTCTCCCGGAAATGCCATGTCTAAGTCCATTAATGTATAGCAGGAATAAGATTGGTCCTAAAACAGACCCTCCTTGCGGAACCTCCTCGTTTAATCTCATTTAATTCAGAAATTTTGCCGTTACAGTTGAAATAAGGTTTCCTTTCTTGCCGGGTAATTTTTAAATAAGTTCCAATTTACTCCTGCAATACCGTAATATTGAAGCTTTTCCAATAATAGCTGATGAGACACCATGTCAAATGCCTTATTCAAGTCGCAGCAGCTTTGTTTCTTTTCGAAAGTTTCTAAATTTACATTTTGTGAGTTTAATAACGGCATCAATTGTAGTAAGACCTTGTCTGTAACCATATTGAGATTTACTAATGAAATTATTATTTTCTAGGAAGATGAGCAGCTGATTGCCTACTATTTTTTCCAGTATTTTTAAGAAAATAGAAAATAGGCACCTATATATACATATATAATAAATAAATAAATAAATAAATATATATAAATATACAAAATAGCTATAAAATAAATATAAATTATACGGGAAATTGTGTTAATATAATAAGAAGCGCAAATATACTTAGTCATAATTCAAAAATTATAAATTTAAAATGGATGAATAGTCATAAACGTTTGTGGTAGGTGGGGAGACCTTCTTACATAGTTGTGAGAAAATGGTTCACATAATTTATAAAACAAATTGGCATGAAATATATATACGTGTGTATATATATATAAATAGGTAGAAAAATTAAATGATGCGACGATTTAATGTTGTGAACATTTGGTTGAAACAACGTGAACAGGTGTTTTAATGTAGTTCCATCAGACAGAAGTTTTTGACACAGAAATATTATATATATATTATATTATATATATATATATTTTTATAATATATATATATATATAAATATATATGTATATATATATATATCGAATGTGTGGATAGTTTTGTCTTTTATTTATTTTATTTTTTTATTAATTTATTTATATTTGGAGCATATCTTATAATTTAATATTGAATAAGAACTGGAACAGATATGGAGTAGTTTCATTACTAAATGTTCCAAAACTATACTCTTCCTATAGTTTTACAAGGAATGAAATTGTCTTGTCTCAATTTAGTGATATCTAATGGAGAAGATCTAGAAATGTTCGGTGTCAAAATTGCACCTGTCGCTACAAAATTACACTAACAAATCATGCCAACACTCATCAATCCCCTCACCCACTCACCTATGAGCGCTTTAATAATCTCTTTTTTTTTTTACGCCAAGATTTGGTTCCCCTTTAATGGAATCCTTAACAAATTACCTACTATTATAATATCACAAGTAACATATTGTATATATCAAAGCTATAATTGTATTTTGCTTTAATTGTTTTGTTGCGAACTGTATGAGAGAGAGAGAGAAATATATATATACTTCTTTCTTTGTTTATAAATCTAAATATGGCATAAGATAGTATATATTGCATAAAAAACTGCCAAAACCCAAAAGTGTTTAATAAATTATCTTAGCATCTGGAATGGAAATAACTCGCCAAGTGTATGAATGTAAACAAGTAATCCGTTCCCTATTTATTTGGCTCTGCCATCATGTGCTTACAAAAAAAATATGTAGCTATTTAATTTGTGTCCACCTTCTTTAGTATACGATAATTTTTCACGAGTTACTCATTCTAGGAGCACTTAATTTAAGATTACCCCTCCTTGGTCACATACTATCAAATTTAAAATGGCTGACAGCTGTGTATCAATGTTATACAAGACTAACGAGAGTTTAAATACAAGAGAAAAATAACACCCGAGTGACGTTTCGACGTTATTACTTCAATTGCGTTACTTGACTTTTAGAAATTAGACACTAACAAACATTAACTATTGTGTTAATAATATGATTAATAAGAAAGTTATAACTATATACACAGGGTGTCCCAAGGTATATGGATAACGACTTTTTCTCGGAAACTAAGATAGCTAGAAAAAAACTAAAAAATACGTGTCCCCGTAGTTTTTTGTTACAAAATCCAAATTTAATTTGCAAAATTGTTTTGGTGTTTCGAGAAGCGAGATACAAGCACCAACTTCATTTTTTTCAAATGGGGAGGTGTGGTTTTTATTTAAGAAATAGATTCCTCTATTTTTTGTAAGAAAAATTTACTTGAACGGTTTTTTTTCTGTGAGCGATATTTTACAAGTTATGAATGAAAACAAGATTCTTATAAGAAATTTCAAAATGATATTATAACTTTTTTTTTTATTAAATAAGAAGAAAAGTACTATTTTATTATAAATTTTACTCCTCATTAATTTATAGATCTTGCTCGAACTGGCCTACACCATTAGAGATGCATACACACGCTTTTTCCTGCCAATTGTACGTTACGACCAAAGAATTGTGGAGGCCAGTCCAAGCAAGATCTGCAATTAATGAGGAGTAAAATTTATAGTAAAATAATACTTTTCTTCTTTGTGCAATCAAAAAACTCTTATAATATCATTTTGAAATTTCTTATAAGAATCATGTTTTCATTCATAACTTGTAAAATGTCGCTCAAATAAAAAAACCGTTCAAGTAAATTTTTCTTACAAAAAATAGAGGAATCTATTTCTTAAATAAAAACCACACCTCCCCATTTGAAAAAATGAAGTTGGTGCCTGTATCTCGCACCTAAAGTAAAATATCCTAAGTTTAATTAATAATCCTGGTCTAACAGGAAACCATACAAGCAGCGTATCAAAGAATAGGGGAAACCGGTTCTGTGAGAATAAACTACCGATGAAACTCATGTCAACGCATCTTAAATGTGTCTGACGACGATTCTACCCTTAGCACACGCAGAATGGCATTGTCGCTTGATTTGCCACATCATACGGTGCACAGAGGTATCTTCGACGGGATGGTCAAAGTTTCAAACGGAACGATCAAAGTTTCCTCGGTAGTTACTCCTCACTGAACCGGTTTCCCCTAGTCTTTGATACGCTGCTTGTCTGGTTTCCTGTTAGGCCAACGACGAGCATACTCAGCTGCAGCTTCCGACGCGCTGCCATTACAAAACCCATAAATAAAAACCATATCTCGGTATTCTATTTCAGAGAACTGTGGCATTTTGAATGTATGACCAGCAAAATCACGACTAAATGTTTCTGTTTATTAGAATTAGGGGGATTTCTATCGTGAGATTACAATTCCAAAGTTCATTCCAGTATTATTACTTAATCTTAGGATATTTTTTAACAGTTCTCAATTTGCATTTTGTTGTTTTTTTTTACATTTATTTCGCATTTTCTTTAACAAAACAAGTAAGAAACCCCATGATATTTATTATCGTTGGAAAACTGTTGAAATGTAGATATTTTTTTTGTAACCGGACCGTACGCTAGCCTTAAAGAAATTTATAAGAAAATACTATTGAAAAGTTGTTTTTAACAGTCGAAGCGCTGTAGAGTTGAGTTTAAAGTCTCTGAAAAACCTTATAATTAATTCAATTAAAATAAAACTTTAGTTTCTTATAGGAAATTTAATGCTCTTTCCAAAGGTGTAATTGAATATGATTTATGTGAAAAACTTTTTGAGATATAATGAATTTTATGAAAAAAAGTAGGAAAATTGAAAATTTTACTAAATGAAGAATAACTTTTGAAGGCGAACGAATCGGACCATGGTTTATTAGAAATTTTTTGTTCCAAATAAAGTGAAAAACCATATCCCGAAGTATTGCCCGAGGTTGCTGTTACACCCGGTTATATTAAATGAAAACATCAAAATTTACACAACTGTACTAAAATAAGAATGAAGCGGAGCGGGACTGAGCAAAGCAGACATTGTAGTCAATAATATTGAAAAACCCCACCAGATTCCTCAAAAAACAAACTCAAAACAATTTTTTTCAACAAGCAAGTTTTACTGATAGGTTTAACCTCAAAAACCTATTCTGTAAAGTCACACTTTCGATTATCCGATTTTATTCAAATTTACAATTCAAGCAATGTTTCTAATACAAATTAAGTAATATTTTATAGTTAACAGGACCATACATTATATGGAAGTGATTCTTTATGAAGAAGTAAAGATAAACCTCAGAACCATAGAGAAATCAATCTTCACAGGAAAATATTTCTGAAAAAGTGATAGGCATTTATGGGGTTTACGAAAATTAATTGAAAAAAAGAAATCATTGGAGCCATTTTTTTGAGAAAATCGTGAGAAACTGATGAAAAATAAGGTCGCAACCACTTCCGGTCTGCTTTCCATGAGTTTTCATTTTTTAGATATTTAGTTCAAACACGCACGCACAAACGCACATGCTGGACACAGACCATTCGCAAAAAAAAAAATTCTCACTCAAGGAACTTCAAATATTTCCGGTGAAAACTCAAATTTGGAAAATTTAACACGGTCGTAATGCTTTCTCTTATTACGGGGGTAAAATTAGGTAATCGAACAACTTCCTACAACTTTCTTGTACTTACATCTGCGTGTAGTTATTTTGCATTCGTTTGATTGACTAATTGCGTTATCTTAGAACAACAGAAATAAGAACGATATTAATTGGATTAAAAAAAAAAAAAAAATTACCTTTTTCTCTTCAAAGAGATGTTTTCAAATATATAAATAAAAAAAATTAAAAAAAAAATCTGGTGTGAAACACTCACACAACTTTCTCTTACTCCAGTCTCAAAATTATAATTGACAAATTTTATAGTTTGTGTACCAAATTTAATGTAATTCGTCGAAAACTGTTTAGTAAAAGCACATTTCCGGTTTACTAATTTTCTTGAAACTCGGCAATTTTGGCCATCTATTTATTTCTAATTAATTTTCTTTGGATGATAGAATTCTATAATCAACTATGATAGCACTTTAGAGGTTAACCTAACCCCACACCTCCTCCCCTAAAAGTGCCCTTACATAAATTTTCCCATAGAAATATTTTAAATAAAAATTGTACATCATTGTATGTGTAGTTAATATAGGTAGTTTCAAGATAATCGTCGGAGCCATTTTTTGAGAAAATCGCGAAAAAATAAAAAAAACTAGTAAAGTGGTACTTCCGGTTGAGGAATTTTGACAGATAACGTACTGTCAAATACCATGGTGACACCTAAACGGAATATTAAGTTTCAACTTTGTACGGTTTTTCGTTTTTGAGCTAAGCCGTTCACATACATACACACACAGACCATTTTTTAAAAAAACACTTTTTTGGACTCAGGGGACCTCAAAACGGATATTTCCATTGAAAACCGATATCAAGAAGTTGACACGATTACAATACTTCCTCTTAATAGGAGTAAGAGAAAGTAACACGTAAATAGTAAATTAAGTTTTTTGGGATTCGTAATGTGTTTTATTATTTTCTCTATTCATATTTATTTCACAACTGCAGTACATTTTCTACAATAAGTGAAACTATGGCTGTACGATAAATACAAATATAAAATAACGTGAAGAGCGTGATAGGTGGATTCACTCATTAGTGAAACTCACAAAGAAGAAGCATTACACTTCATTCTACCGCACATTGGCATTTTCTTCAAAAAGTAGATCATACGGCCATCGGCGTTTCAACCGTCTTGAAGGATGTTCGGGAAGTGTGAATATGGCACGTTTGGTGAATAGAGGATTGGGAGGTGCCGACAATGAGGCGTCGAATTTGATGTAGCGGGATCTTATCGCTTCGGAAACATATGTGAACTAAGGTCACGGTTTAGTAGGATACTATTTGACAAAAAATAAGGGGGGGTGGATGCGGATTTGACGAAGTGTTATTGACTATATTCTATATATTTTGGACGGTTAGGCTGAACCCCAAAGTTCCATTCTATATGTCCAAACTGGTTTGAGTATTGTTTTGTATAGATATTGTCGTCTGTTGTTTAGTGATAATTTGGATTCGTTTGTCATCAAGAAGTCGAGAGTCAGAAGTATGTATCGTCTGTTCAGTTTTTCCGTTTATGTCTAGTAATAAGGGTTCCACGATTAGTTGCTTGTCTATAAAAAGTCCTAGATATCTTACACAGGCCGTGGGTGGGAAGAGGTATGTGGTTAAAGTTAACGAGTGGAAGGATAGAAGCGCCTTAGGGAGAATGTTATGTAGTTGCATTTTGTTTCATTTATTTTGATCCTCCCACTTTTCTTAGCCAAGGTTCAAGGGGAACGATAAGCAAGGACCGGGTCATTATGAACTTTGTAATTAGGAGGTTGTACTCCTATTTGCAACTGGATGTACTCATTCCTTTGACAACAATTTAACGAACCCACTAAAGACAAAATTCATTAGCTAAGTCCCAAATTAATAAAGTCTCAAATATGTTTAAAAAAACAAAAAAAAAACAAATGAACCTTTTAATATAAATATTAACCAAATATCCGCAATCAATAAAGATGACGTTGTTTCACCCACGTCGTGTAGTTTAGCTAGAAGAGGTCCATAACATTTTTAACAAGCGGATTGTCCACTTTCTTATTCGATATTATTTTAATTTATTTATATTAAAAATCATATGTCAAGCAAAGAAACAACACATTGCTTGTTGTTTAGTCAACATTAAAATGTTTTTTGTTTTTTTGTTCGCATTTTGTTCTTCAGTCTTTCTTTTTCTTTTTTTCTTTGAATTATATTAACATAATTTCTTTTTTAAAAAGTATCACTTTTTTGTTTTAATGGAGACAGATTTATTTACATTTATTTACATAACTAAAACAAGTTGAACATTTTTTTTATATTTTTATTTATTTATGTTTTATAAATAAATTGCAATAAAAATTCTATGTTTTTTAAATACTTTATTTTTGTATTGGAATAGATTGTTATTTTTTAAACTGTCATTAAATCAATTTCAAAAACTGAAAAGTAAGAACATTTCTAAATAAACCAAAATTTTCTCAAGACTTAGCTGTGTGATTAAATCAGTTCAAAATTTTTTCGGGGTCTCAATCTATAACTACATAGGTAGTTGGTTGACGATTTTTGTAAAGCCAATAATAGAATTTTCGAAGCTGTTGTAAAATAAATCTCTGCAACATATTTCGAACGATATAGTTGTCCAAAAAAGTTGTGCTTTCTTGTATAGGATTTTAGTGCAACGTTGAGATCAAAGAGGTCCTGTTTGTACACCCGCTGCCGGGGATGAGACTCTTAGATCGTAGATTGTTGTAGGGGATTATTGCACTGCGACCTGAAAGATCTATTGTGCCCCCCCCGTAGCCTTCTCCAATGCACAGCCGGCCTCCAAGCAGTGTTCTCTAGCTACAAACAACTGCCCAACTCACTGGACAGTGAGTTGCAGAGGCTCCTAGAATGAAAAAAAAATCTAAGGGCAGCATGCTGGATTCGAACCCAGGACTCCGCGTTGCTATGAGACTCAACTTACAGCATCCTTTCTAGATTGATTTCCTTAAAAAGAAAATCCTAATATCTGAAAAGGTTCTAGGGAGAGGGGATTATATCCTCTACCAACATTTTAGTGGGTATCCAGACTATTAAATCTTCTTTGAATGATAGAAACTGACATAAGGTATATTACAGTCTCCCCGCCAACTCCCCACACAGAATCTGCAATTACCCCAACACTTTCTAGGACCTTTAGTATCTTCAGGTGTCCCCTGTGTCATCTGTACGAGGAAACTCGTTATTGATCTTCTCCGGTCCGTCCGTACATCTAGATCTATCCAGACATGCCTCAGTCTTGGAAGGAAGATAGTCTCAGAGCGATGCTCTCTCTCTCTCTTGACTTCCTCCATGTTTCTGAGCTTTTCTCGAAAAGAGTTCGCCGGTTATCTTACTAGAGAATTCTGGGCCCGATAATGCGAGTTACTACGCCTATCCTTGACAGGATTATCGGCCGCCAATATAAGTTAACTTAATTATTTCTTGCCAAGACATTGAATTTGTTGAGGTATTCCCAAACCATTTTCGTACTGATGACACACGAAATCAAGAGCTTTAATGGTGAACGGCCTAGCTATCGGATAGTGCCACATTTGGATATAGTTTACGTTTTTTCTAAGTTTCATCTTTCTGCCATTCTCATAGTTCTATTTAAAAAAAAAAAAAAATTATTCAAAGTTTAGAATTTCCACTTGTAATTTTCTGTAATTACCCTCAATACTGTAAGGGAAAGGTACACCACCATATATATCTTTCCCCCACCCCCAGATCCTCTTCATGTCATATGCGGTGGTGGTGAGGAAACCAAACCTTGAGCTTCCAGTGATTCTTTTCGGTTTTGAGATTTTGTTCAAATTCACACATACACACACACACACTTACACACCATCGTTAAAATTTTTTTCTTTATATTCAGGGGACCTCAGAACATGTATTTCCGGTAATACTCAATTTCGAAAATATGACCACGATCGTAATACTTCCTCTTACTAGGGGGAGAGGTAAAAGAAAGTAAAAACGGATAAGAGAAAGTAATAATAATAATAAAAATAAAATAATAATAAAATTTTGAAAATTAGAATACCTACTACAAACTAGTCAATACAAATAATAAACATACTTTTGAACATTCTCTTTTAAATAGTCATTATTTATTTTATTATTGCTTGTTGCTTTTTAATATTTCTTTTTTACCGAGATTGGGAGGAAGGAAACACCTTCAACAAGTTCAAAGAAAGTTTGTACGGTCGATCAACACAATACAAAGCTGGTGTGCAAAAGACTTTTTGAAGAACGTGTCGCCCTGCGGAACTAATCAGCATCCCCTTTATTTTTATCTGCCATACTATAGTTTCGTTTAACAATAGAATCTAAAGAATGAGTTATATATATATATTATATATAATATTGTACTTAAAAAGAAATAAATTTAGAATTAAAAAAAAAACGTGGCAAAAAGAAAATTTATGAATAATAGAAAGTATAAAAAAATCAATACTACAATTTACTTTCGATATCTCAAAAAAAATAATTTTATTTAAGAATATATTTTTATCAAAGATTATCTGCTAACTAAGATAATCAATAATTTTCTTGCCAGGTCGATAATCGATATCAAAATATCGATAAAAAAAGTTGTAACAATGAATTTTTTTTACACGATCACAAAGCCCAAGAGAATGAACTATACTGGAATGGCTACTAGACTAATTCAGTAAGACGTGTTAGGAAGAGTTAGCCAGATTTGTTTTCTCACAGAGATCTAAAATGTGTGGATTTTGAATTCGAATGGTTAAGTAGTCAAATAGGTATATGTTTACGGGCTTGTGTTTTGTGTGTGTGTGTGTGTGTTAGTGAGAGAGAGAGAGAGATAAGTAAAGCCTATTTATTCAGGCGGGCTTAACGTCCCAACTACCAAATTAGGTGAAGTGGACGGGGGGCGAAAGCACTCACTTTACTAATAACATTTCTTAAACAAATTAAAAATTTAGTTATATGCGGGAATTGAACTGGGGTCCTTCCACTTACAAGTCCATGCTCATAACCACTACACCAACACCCGCCCCCAGAGAGAGTGATAAAGAGAAAGAAGTGTGAAGCAGAACAACCAGAAATGCGACTTGATTTTACTGAATGATTATTTTTCTCCATTTTTTTTTTTTTTGCGACTTTGGCGCAAGAAACTCCAACAAGTTTCTTAAAAAAAAAAAAAAAAAAATCGCATATTAACACTATAAATACACGCCTATCAATTTTAGGGTGTTTGGAGACTCCAATGCTTCCCTCTGTAATGCCATTTCCATAATAATGTGCAAGATAATAAAAGTAAGAACAGTTTCCTACGCCATCACTTCGAAAGACCCATTTATCAACAAGTTATTTATTTTATTTTTTTAATTTAAGGCGCCCGGAGCCTTCTCAGTGCACTGCCGGCCTCCGGACAGTGTTCTCACGTTACAGGCAACACTGTCCATCACCGGAACAGTGAGCTGTAGAGGCTTCTAGGAAGAAAAAAACCTAAGAGTAGCACTGGACTCGAACCCGGAACCTCCGCGTGGGAGTCCAACGCGCTAACCACTGAACTAATCCCCTCCCTATGTCAGCAAGTTAGTAAATATGTTAAATGTAAACTAGTAACTATAGTTACAAGTGTGAAAAAGATAACAATTCCCGTGTGAATCCCCATGCAATTGTTTCTGGGGAATGATGTTTAAGAAGCAGTAAAATTCTAAATTAAATAGAAAAAAATATATTTGAAATATGGCGCTTTTTTTTTATTTTTTTTTTTTTTGTAAAATAAACTTAACCAATACTAATCAATTATGAAAGGCAAGCAAGATTTGATATGATACCAAAAAATAAATAAATAAATACTCAGAATTAGGAAAAATGCTTTTCTATTAAGAATCCCCAAAAACATTATCTGCATTTACGACTGAAAAGGAAATATTTATATCAAGATAAGTTATTTTTCCTGTTAATAGGAGCTTCATTTTGTGGTTTCATAATCGACTGGTTTCGGAGTCAATTATCAAGATATTTCCAATAAACTAATACCTATAATGCAAAATAGCCGATCTTAAACGGTTTATCAAGATTTGATCGTGTTGTTAACAATCATGAACGCTCAAAATCAACTGAACAGTGGTTTTTTTTTTTTTCTTGCTACATTCCACAACAAATTGGATCTATAATATAATCACTACACTGTTCGAGTGCTTTCTTCAAATCACAATATCATAGAAACTTTAGAGATATTTTCCATGATAGCCTGCTTCTTTTTTGTGGTCATCGACCGAGTCATCAGGATACATTTGTTTCCTGTTGTTTGATAACACTGTTATTAGTGCAAATCTATTTTATAACACTGTTTGACAAATGCATCCTGATGATGGGCGAACGCCTGAAAACTGGTCGATGATCACAAAAAAGAAGCAGGCTATCACGGAAAATATCTCTGATACTTTCCAGCACTGCGGAACCAACCACACCAACAATCATAGAAACTTTATTTCCTTATTAAAGTTTTTAAAAATATAAATTAGGTATTTTAAATTCAACGAATCTAGATGAATATAATAATATGGTTAACGTAAGCTTCTTTTTTTTTTTCGAGAAGTTGAATCCAAAGATTACGCACATTTTAAAGAAGAAAAAGAGGGGAATTGATACAACTATTTTTGCACTAAATCCCTAAAGTAAATAGAAACTTATTGACTATAACTATTAGTAATAAAAAAAATATATATACCTATTATTATAACTTAAAATAAAATAATAAAAATTATGAAAAAGTAAGAAATAAGAATAATATTACTAAGAACTTAAGATATTTCATACACCATAATTTTTTTGCCACGTCATACCTACTAGCAAAGCAGTTAAAGAAATCTGTCTGTAGGTAAATCAAAAAGGCCAATAGGTCTTTCACGTACAAATACTTTTGTTCAATGATCTTCACGACTAATATAGTAACGGCTTCTGAATTTTTATATACCATTAATGGAAGTCATTTAATTCTTTTATTACTTACTTAAGAATAAAAAAAAAAAAAAAAAATACCGAAATATTAATATTTGTATGTTAATATTTAATATGTAGTAGATCAACCTATACGTAATATGTAAAATAATTTGCTTTAAATGGTCGGTCGTTCTCTTGTAATTAATACTTCAAAATTTTCTTTGCTGCTAATAAAAGGTTGTATTACGATTATGTCAAATTTTTGAAATTGAGTTTTCATCAGAAATACATATTTGAAGATCCCCTGAGTACGAAAAAGTGTTTGGAAAAAACGTTGAAATATTCAAATTCGATGTTTCGTTAAAATTCTACCAGGGTGATCCCAACAATAAAGTTTTGTTCAAAATTGGTGAACCGGAAATAGATACTAGTTTAATGAATTTTGTTAGTTTTTTTTTTTGCGATTTCTTCGAAAAGAACTCAGAATGATTATCTTTATAGATATATTGTGTGTTTGTTTTTTTTTTTTTAATTAAAAAAATGAAAACAAAAACATTAGAGCATGGTAGAGACACCGTCAGCCGGAGTTTGATTGATTTTTAAATATATATAACAAAAAAAATTGATATAATCCATGACCAATTGAAAAAACAAAAAGAAAAAAAAAATCTGCTGTAAAATACTCACACAACTTTCTCTTACACCAGTTCTCAAAATTATAATTGACAAATGTTATAGTTTGTGTACCAAATTTAAAGAAATTCGTCGAAAACAGGAAAAAACTGTTCAGTAAAAGCGCACTTCCGGCTTACTAATTTTCTTACAACTTGGAATTTTAACCACCCTATTTATTTCTAATTAATTTTGTTTGGATGATAGAATTGTATAATCAACTGTGATACCACTTTAGAGGAAGCTGTAACCCAACCCCTCCCAAAAAGTGCCCTTAAATGAATTTTACCCAGAGATATGTTTGGAATAAAAGATGTAGATCTTTGCATGTTTAGTTTATAATACGAAGTTTTAAGAAAATCGTCGGAGCTATTTTTGAGAAAATCGCAAAAACGTAAAAAAAAAAACAACTAGTAAAGTGGTGCTTCCGGTTGAGGAATTTTGACAGATAACCCACCATCAGATCTCTTGGTGATACCTAAACGTAATATCAAGTTTCAAGTTTCTGCGGTTTTTCGTTTTTGAGCTATGCTGTTCACATACACACAATACTAGGAGTAAGAGAAAGTAAAAATGTAAAAAACCAGGCCTGACGATTTGAATATTCCTTTTTTGCGGGGAAGGGATGATGTTAGACTTCCAACTAAAGTGCCATTTCCGTATATTAATACAACCCTTCTAGGTTACTAGGTTTTATTTCTAGAACTACTAGAGATTTTCATGATGTTTCTGTTATAGTCACTCTTTTCACTTCCATTGTACGCCCCATTCTAGAATACAAACTCTATTATCTGGTCTCCATATCACAAATGTTATATCAACAGATTAGAGAACATTCAGAAAAGATTGGTTACAGGCTATGATTACAATAAATTTCTTAAAATGAAATTTATGGGAAGGTTTATAATTTCTTCATTAGAAAACAGACGTTAAAATTAATGACATAATTATTTCTATACAAACTTTTAAATAATTTTATAGACTGTCAATAAAATATCTTATAAATGAAATTTATTTCAACGTACCTTCTATTCAGAACACAGACACAATAATCTAATTCCAGGTAACTTTGCAACAAACCAATTATTATTTATATCCATTCACCACTTCTAAGAATTTCAAGACATGCTAATCTCTTTAACATGACTTATTATTCAATATAACAGCTAAAATGAATTAGAAGAATAATTGGATTATCAATAACTTTATCATGATTTTATTTTGTTTTGTTTTGTTTAGATTCAATGTTTGTTCTTTCTGTTTACCTGTGTAACATTTTTAAAGTATTTTTTTTTTTCATGTAGTTTATAATCGATGAATGATTGTGTTTATAATCGATGTATGGATGATTATTTATAAAAGCGTTGTGTTGCCCGTTAATGTAAATAAATAAATAAATAAATAAACCCTATCAACTATATCAATAAATTGAGACGTGTTGCCAAAATTCTGAGTTGAAGAAAATCGTTGATCCTAATTTATTGAACGCCCCCCCCCCAGTTTCCTGCGATTTTCTCCAAGAAGATAATAAGAGTTAAACTTGCCATATTAATTATCACTTTTTATCAAACTTTTTGACCGAAAAAATTCATTTAAAGGGGAATTTTTAAGAAAGGGATGTTAGTTATACTTTGCTACGTAGTTTTATTAATTTTAGATTTTCCAATTGTTATAAGTTATAACATTGAAGACAATTACACATATAGTAAGAATTATAAATTGTAAGAAAAATTATCGATTATAATTAAGTAAATTACAGTAAGAGAAACTTGTATGAATATTTTACATGATTGTTTGGTTCCGCGCAGAGCTGGAAATCATTAGAGATATTTTCCATGATAGCCTGCTTCTTTTTGTGGTTATCGACCGTTTTTGTGGTTTCGGGCGTTCGCCCATTAACAGGATTGCTTTATGTCAAAACAGTGTGAATAGCATAAGATTTGCACAGAGCAAACTTAGTTTGATAAAGTCACTAGGATCACAGTGTATCAATTAAGTTTGCTCTGTGCAAATTTATGTTATCACACTGTTTTGTTAAAAAGCATCCTGATGATAGGCGAACGCTTGAAACCGGCCGATGATCACAAAAAGAAGCAGGCTATCATGGAAAATATCTCTGATGATATTTTACATGAGATTAATTATTTTATTTAATTTCAATGATTAATAATGATTTTTAAATTGCAATTCATTTTTTTTTTTTTTTTTTTTATTAATCATTCGGATAGGTAATAAATTTTGATCTTTAAAAATTTTCAAAACAAAAATAAATAAAAAACGAATTAGATTACACACGGTTTGATGTGCAATTTAGGATATATAATTAGGCCTCCAAAGACTTTATAATTCAAAGACTTAATATTATGTATAATGGATAAAAATGAGTGCATCAAAATATAAGAATCTTAATCTTTGAGTTTCACTTAGTAATATAAAATGCCGTTATTATATATACATATAAAAGAAAGCCCTAATATTAAATTGAGTTCCAACTAATTTTCTTTTTTTTATTAAACAAAAAAAAAAAATAAAATAAAACATAAATAGGACAAAAAAAACAACAAACAAGCAAAAATTCGTCCAATTACACTCATAATTTTTTGACCAATTTATGAGACAGGTGATACTTACATATTTTATGACACATAGAGGGAGATAGTATTTAATAAAAAAAAGAGAAATTAAGGAAGTTTAAAAATATTAATTATTATTATTATTATATTCTGTAATTAATAAATTTTAATTAAAGCTTTTATGAACAGTCCAAATTGTGTTTTATTACCATAATAATAATAAAAAAATAATAATAAAAAAAAGATGCGATGTTAGGCCATTTTAGAGGAGAAAATTTTATACATTTCATTCTAAACTAATTTTCTTTTAATTTCCATTATTAAATGTCAACACAATATTTGCAAACAATGTTTTTTTTCCCCCCTTTTATTATCATTTTCAAGGTTAAGCAATTATATAATATATATCGCGTGATTGCAAATACGGTTTTACAAAAATTAATCATAAATTAGTCCAAAATTTAATTATTATTAACCTCTAGGGCAAATTATATTTTAAAAACTTTGTGTGTGTTCTATTTTTTTATTTGTTTTGTTTTCGTTAATCCATCGTTTTATTATTACCCCAATAATCATAATTTGATCAAATTAACTCTCAAGAACACAGCGAATATTTTTTTTAGATTAATTTAATAAAGTTTATTCCCATTAATTATTAAAATTAAATAATATATATTTTTTACTCATAAAAAAGGTTTTTGTATTATACAACTTATTGCGTCATGAAATATTTGAATGTCATTTCACAGATTTTTTTTTATTTTTATTTCAACCATTAATTTTTTAGATTCTAAACATCAAATACTATAAATAGCAGTAGCAGAACTAGGATTTGACGTAACCCTGGTTAATTCATATTTTGAGGGCTCCTATTATAAACACAAATATGGAAGATTCCTTCATAGACCGTTATTAAATGATGGTTAAGAATAGTGAGATTCGGTCTTTTTTTTTAAAAAAAATAAAATAATATAAACTTAAATTTTTGCCAACGTTTCGGACAAATAAACTATTGTCTTTATCAAGGCATAAAAATTAAGAAATGTTAAAAAAAAAAATCTTCAAAACATGATAACTTTAACTTATATTTTTTTAGGAAAAATAAATAGATGGGAACACATGAACATTCACAGAGAATGATCATTGACCATCAGTGATCAAATCAGTGATCAGAATCATTCTCTGTAGTGTTGAGGTGTTCCCGCCTATTTATTTTCCTAAAAAAAATATAAGTTAATGTAACATGTTTTGAAGATTTTTTAATATTTCTTATTTTTATGCCTAGATAAAGACAAAATATATTTGTCGAAACGTTGGCAAAAATTTAAGGTTTTTTTTATTTCTTAAACAAGACCTAATCTAACTATCTTTATCCAAACATTATAAACAACAATATTTCTAGTAATTATATTAATTTATTTTTATTTTAATTCAATACATATATATATATATATATATATAATATACTCATATCATTATCATATTATATATTCATTCATGCTTATCGCTTTTTTATTGGCAAAATCAGAAATTTTCTCATTATATTAATAAAAAAAAAAGAAAATCAAACCTGAAGTTAATTTAAACTGCATAATTTAAAAAAAAAAATAAAATAAAATAATTTGTATCGACAGCTCGGAAGGTTTCCCGCAATGCGGGGTTCTTACTTCGCTAGTTACGCTTCTGCTTTACAAGAGTTTGTCTTATGACGCAATTATTATTCTTATGGTCCTAACTGACAAAAAATTTTTTAAAAATCTCTAATTTTTACTTTCCCAAAAGTTTATTTACGCATAATTCCTACTAGGTAGTGTTGCGGGGGGGCGGGGTGGAGAATCTTGCAATGGCTGATATGGCTTTAATTTCCTCTTGAATTCCCCCCCCCCCAAATCAACAATAATCCAAAGAAAATATTTCAAATAAAAACAATAAATCTAGGATATATGAGAATATACAGAATTTACGGAAAATGTTGGGCAATATTTTTGAGAAAATCCGAAAAATTTAAATATATACCAGCATTGTGAAGGAACAATAGCCGGGTTAACGGATATTTTCTTTAGTCTTTTTTTTTTTTTTTTGGACATATTGTATTGTATTGTGTAGATAACAGAACCGTAAAGTATTTTAAAAGTAGCATTTTAAAGGGAAGTCTAGTTAAACCGCTACCGGAAGTTTCTCCGGTAAAAAAAGAAAAAAAAGTTTTAAATAAAAAAAAAATTATAGAAAATCGGTGAGATTTGTTTTTATGAGAAAATTGCGTACAACTTTCTAATGAAATCGGATTAGATTTGATGACATAAATAAAGTTTAATCTTCCTAGCGGCTTTTCACTTTGGAAATATTTTATATACGCACATACATAAGTACAAATCCCCCCAAAAAAATCATTCAACATTTTTTTTTTCCTCTCTTTTATTCCAAAGACTTCACAAAACATATAATTTCGGTGAAAATTCAATTCTTAAAAATTCAACAAGATCTTAATATTATTTCCTCAACAAAAGGAAGTGCAGAAAATACGTAACTTGGAAAAAAAAACTGTTTATTTAAAAAAAAAAAAAGAAGTTATTTTTAATTTATCTCCCACCCTATTGACAACAATATTTCGTTTGATGACGAATAATTAAATACATTTGCAAATTTTATTATAGTTTTTCTGATTTAAAAAAAAAAAAAGTTAATATATATATTTTACTTTCTCTTACTCCTAGTATTTACTTTCTCTTACTCCTAGTAAGAGGAAGTATTGTAATCGTGCCCAATTTTCGATATCGAGTTTTCACCGGAAATATCCGTTTTGAGGTCCCCTGAGTCCAAAAAAGTGGTTTTTAGCAAATGGTCTGTGTGTGTGTGTCCGTGTGTGTGTATGTATGTATGTGAACAGCATAGCTCAAAAACGAAAAATCGTAGAAAGTTGAAATTTGATATTCCGTTTAGAGGTCACCATGGGATCTGACTGTACGTTATCTGTAAAAATTCCTCAACCGGAAGTACCACTTTACTAGTTGGATTTTTTACTTTTTTGCGATTTTCTCAAAAATGGCTCCGACGATTTTCTTTAAACTTTAAACATCAACCACACATACAAAGAGCTACAACTTTTATTAGAAACATTTCTCCGGGAAAATGCATTGAAGAGCACTTTTGGGGGAGGGGTGGGGTTAGGTTTCCATCTAAAGTGCTATTTCAGTTTATTAGACAATTCTGCCATCTGAATAATGTTAATTAGAATTAAATATGTTGTTGAAATTCCGAGTTTGAAAAAAATCGGATAACCGGAAGTGCGTTTACTTTACCACTTTACTAAATGATTTATTCACTTTTTCGCAATTTTCTCAAAAATGGCTCTGACGATTTTTTTGAAACTTCGTATATAAACTAAACATGCAAAGATCTACAACTTTTATCTAAAACATTTCTCTGGGAAATTTCTTTTAAGAGCACTTTTAGGGGAGGGTGGGGTTAGATTTTCATCAAAGTGCTATCCTAGTTCATTATACAATTCTATCATCCAAACATAATTAGTTAGAAATAAATAGATGGCTGAAATTCCGAGTTTCAAGAAAATTAGTAAACCGGAAGTGCGCTTTTACTGAACAGTTTTTTCAGTTTTCGACGAATTTCATTAAATTTGGTACACAAACTATAAAATTTGTCAATTATCATTTTGAGAATGGAGTAAGAGAAAGTTGTGTGAGTGTTTCACACCAGATTTTTTTTACATTAATATATAATATTTTTTTACAACCATTATAAAAAAAAAAAAAGAAAAACAAAAAAAAAAGCTAGAGGTATTCTTTCAAAATTTTCTCCTATTAACAACACTGAAATGAAGTTTTATATACAAATAATAATTTTCAAAAGAATCTATTAATCCACATAATTTTCAACAGTTTCCGGCGAGATTAACTGAAAAATAAAAAAGGGGTGGGGGAGGGACCTGCTGACAAAAAAAATATTCTGTAGAATGTTAAAATATTTCAAATGAATGGAAAAACCCTCATTAAAAAAAAAAAAATATATATATATATTAATTATATTTCTTTTACCATAAAATAAACTACAGGAAGTTGTTGCAAAAATTGTTCGAGTGTTTGGGACACTATTTCTAGGAAATAGAATGAATGAAAGACAAAAAAAAAACTTTCCTTTGCTATTTGTCTAGTTTAGCTATTGTCTATTTTGTTTAATATTTATTAATTAATTTATTTTTTTAAATAATCTCCTTCGCACATAAATTTGAGTGTACATTCTTGACACACAAATCAACATCTGGCAAGTGGTGAACTAGATATACGCGGTACCAACAGGGGTAAAACGGAATAATAAAAAGAAAACTCTCGAGCATTTTTAACCAGAAAAGACACGGAGATTTTTTTTGGACAAAATTACAATTTAGTAAATTCTAACTAATTTTTGTGGTTGTGGTCGGGTTTCGCAGAACTGGAAAGCATTAGAGATATTTTCCGTGATAGCGTGCTTCATGATTTTTGTGATCATCGACAGGTTTCGGGCGTTCGCCTATCATCAGGATATTTTTGTCAAAACAGTGTGATCACATGAGACTTGCACTAAGCAAATTTAAAAAAATTACAAATTGTATATTCACGAGTGTATAAATTGATATTGCTCTGTGCAAGTCTGTGTCAATCGCATTGTTTTTAACAAAACAACATTATGATAGGCGAACGCCCGAAACCGGTCGATGACCACAAAAATGAAGCATGCTATCACGGAAAATATCTCTGATAAATTCTACTATTCTTTTAGTTTGCACTATAAACCCTCTAATTCGAAAATCCTTAGCCTCTGTCTACTTTACCGAACAATCTGCAACGTCCGCGGAGCCTGACGCCTCGCCATCATTATCTGCTGGGCTCTGATTTTCTTAGCGGGAGATCTTCTGTTCTTCCAAGCGATCAAGACAAGAAAATCGCCTCGTCGTATTTAATTTTGTTTATACAGTTCTATTTTTAAGAAGGTAGTTGCTATTTAATTTTTACTTTCTCTTACTCCTATTTTTATTTTTATTTATTTATTAAAGGCGCGTCAATATGTAAGGTCATTGGCGTCCGGAGCCTTCTCAGTGCCCTGCCGGCCTCTGGACAGTGTTCTTTCGTTACAGACAGTGAGCTGTTGATGCTCCTAGGAAGAGAAAATCTAAGGGCGCACAGCTGGACTCGAACCTGGGACATCCGCGTGGGAGTCCAGTTGCGCTAACCACTGAGCTAATCCCTTCCCTCATTATAAACTATAAACTAAAATTAAAAATTTAAATTTTAAATTATAAAATAAAAGTAAGAAACTGTAGAATTTTTTTTTTTTTTTTTTTTAAATTAAATATACATCCTTTGGATATTTCTAATATTCCTGGAACTAAGATGGATTCAACATGTTTTTTTTCATCTATATAAAAAACGAAACAGCTCAGGGAATCCGATCGAATTATTCTTTTATATTGTCTTGAATCAAGGTTTCAAGGTGCACTATATGCAAGGTGAAATTGATAAACTTGGATTATATATAACTCACTTCTAGTGAATACTGGAAGAATTTTCAATAATATTCATTTTTAGCCGCTTTATATAATATAAAAAGAAGCATTCATTTACAATATTTTGTATCAATATCTGTGGACATTGGCGCTCGAACTTTCTTAAGTCAGCACTGCCCATCCACTAGGCAATCCGCTGTAGAGAACCATTTAGGGTAAGAAAATCTAAAAGCAGCACTACCTGGACCCAAATTCACGGCCTATTGTCTTCCAAACCCAGTATGCTATCACTATAAATTATCCCCAATCTCTGAAATTTGGAATTCGAATAAGTAAATGTTGTTTCTTTAACGTCCAAAAACATTGAATCTAACTTGTGTGCATGGCAAACGTTGATTTGAAATTAAATTTTGAGATTCCAGGGAATCTCTCCTCCTCCTCCCAAACAAAAATGTATTTTTTTGGAGATTATTCTATTATATTTCCGAAATATGGAATAAAGAGAATAACTGAAAAACAAAAACAAAAAAAAACATGTAAATTCTATCTTTGTTTGCAGGGCTGACACGAAGATTTCTGTCAGAATCCGATTCCATTGGAAGAAATATTATTTTATCGAATAATTTGTAATTCAGATTTCGTAATTTTCTGTGTACAAAAAAAAAAAAATAGTAATTATTTTTTCAAATAAAGTTTTATCACTCTTTTTAATTTGAAACAATTCTCTTAAGAAAACTTATGGAGAATTTTATGGTTCATAATATTACTATGTTTGTAGAAAATCTGTAAATTGAGGTGAGAAACATTTGAAATTAAAGAAAGAGACATTAGAGTGACACTTTTCGTTTCGTAGGGACACTGATTTGTTTTAGAATAATATAATATATAAAATAATTAAAATATAAAAAATACAGTGTTTTAAAAATACTGACGGATGCGGATGATGAAAAGCTGTTGGTGAACTTGGATGTATGATACGTGGCGCTGCCGGATCCCAAATATAACGTCCATCGTGTGTCCTTTGATCGACCGGCAACGGTGTATGAAAGAATGGTCCGGCAAACTGCAAGGGTAGTCCACCAGCCGCCGGTGCAGTAGCCAAATGGGGATACACTTCTTTTTCAGGCATATCCGTGCCGAACTATTTTTTTACTAAATTTTATGACTAACAGCATTGTCTAAATTTCCCTTTTAACACTTTAAATGTATATATCTATATTTTTTAATTAGTTTGATTTTTCCTAATTATTTTATTTTTTTTTTTTTTAAAGGAAATCGTGAGGGTGATTATTTTACTGGAAATTTTTTTTAATATCAAATAGTTCTTTGAAGGAAATTTAATGATTTCCCAGGTCTTTAATGACAAAAATTTTGTTTAAGAATATCTGATTTTTTTTTCCCCCCGTAACACTCACTAAATATTTATAAATAATGATAAATAAGTCACTCGCGTAGACTGTTTAGTAACAACTTCTTTAAAAAAATTGACCAAAAAAAAAAAAATGAAAATAATTTCGTACAGAATACAAGAGGGTAGACGGTACTAGACTGCTAACATCTCACTTAGACCGACCGACCCCCACCATTTACAAGTTTACTACTATACCCCTACTACACACCTGTTAACCAATCATATAGCTTTACTATGGACAACCGCCAATCAGCTAGCGAGGATTTAATCGCTTTTGACATGTAAACACTTCATCTGCATGCCCAAGGCTCTCTCTCTCTCTCTGTGTAGACCAACAAACAGCCTTCTCTTCTACTTCTCGTCCACATCTAATTGATCTGTTAAGGCACCACACTTTTCAGCAACTTGGACATCTCCACAAATATCTCTGTCATATTAATGTTATTTTTTTTTGTATTCTCTCACTCCCTCTCTCTCTCTCTCTACACCTCATTCCCTCTATCTATATTTATATCTATATTCAAACTTTTTGATTCACTATTTGATTCATATTTGTAAATATATATAAAAAAAAAAAATACTATTTATACAGTACAAAAATAATATTATGACAATTGACAATGACTGACCTATTATTGTTTCACTGATGAAAAAGAATTGGCCAGAAAATTGTCTAATTCGGCCTTTCTATTGCTTACTAGCTTTTCTCAAATGAAAATGCCCATTCTTAAGCGTTTATTTCGCTAAGTTAGTTACAAAACTTTTGCCAATCTGACGGTTTATTTGTATTCAGTATCCCGGCTAGCGTAGCTTCAAATAATTTGATAAAAATCGTTTTTCCCGACCATTAGATAATGGAAAAAAGCACATGAACTATTAGTTGGAATTTTCTTGCTCTGAAGGTGCTTAAAGGTGTTTAGAAAGGGCACTCCAAAAGAGTTTTTTCTCTAAGAACTTACTCCTTTAATGAAAATATATAGAACAATAATATTAGTGAAACTAATTATATTCTTATTTAAGTTATGAAATAAACAATGTTTTTTAATAATAATTACAAATAAATTACAAACAATAATCTATCCCAGATCAAGTTGAATCCACGGGAATCAAGCTGAAACCATTCAAGAATAACTGACGTCGTTAGGTACATATTTATGACGATGGTAGGGATTCATTCTGGCTTACATATTACTTACCCTTAGATGTCGCGCATTTCAAAATTTATGCCCTGTATCAAAATATAGGAGATATATTAAATATGTTGTGTGCATTAAATGTGTAAATGTATTGTGGTGGAATCAACCACCATAACGAGATATATTAAAGTGGTAATATTTATAAAACATATGTCAACTACTAGTATCTATAAAAAAAAAAATGTTATTTTCAAAATAAAGACATTCTCATTTATTCCAAAAACAAAATACAAATACACTACAATTGGCCGTCTCTCCTACTATTGTAGGATAGATGACGCACCATAGGTAGGAGATCTCTCCTCTGTGAAGGTAACATGGCTGATCGACATTGGACTTGGTAAACACTATTTCTGCGAGTCCAACTTTAACGACAGCTGGAAATCTTTCATTTTAATTGCAATTAATATAGTACGTATATGAAAATGAAAAAATATTTACTAAGCGTTATGAAAATTGAGGTATTCACCAGATATAGCTGATGCGTAGAACACAGAAGAACACACAAATAACTGAAGAATTTTGCAATACGTTCGCTTCTGATCTTTCTTACTCCTGGACTAACTTCCATGACCCCTCATGGTGGCAAACAAGAGAAGCAAAGCCTGCGTCTTCTCTCCTACCCCCGTCATCCCTCCTAGCTTTACCCTATATCTGTAGGTTCAAAGCTGACATTAGACTATGTGAATGCAAGTGCCAATTTTGGGGCACACAGGGCGTCTAAAAAAACAGGATGTATAATTATTATAAGCAAAAAAACATTAATAAATACATACTAAGCGTGAATAAATTAATAATTATTAGGATAAAACACATCACCTAGCGGGTCCTATTTTGACAATGACATTGTCAATATGAGGAATATTTATATATAATACAATGTTTAAGTTGTTAGAATGAGATAACATCAAGGATGCCTCAAAATTCTTGGAAAATAAATTTGACCTTGATTGTTAATCTACTTTTTCCTATAGGGCATTATATAAAAAGTACTAACAATATCAGAGATATTTTCCGTGATAGCCTGCTTCTTTTTGTGGTCATCGACCGGATTCGGGCGTTTGCCCAACATCCAGCTCTGCGGAACCAACCACAACAAGTATTAACAATATATTTATGATAATAGAACGAACGTCCATTTCTGCAATTTCTTCTCACACTTTCTGCTCCCATTTCTCTCTCTCTCTTTCTCTCTCTCTCTCTCTCTCTATATATATATATAGATGTGTGTGTGTGTGTGTGTGTGTGTGTGTTTCTCTCAGTGTCTGACACTAAAAATGAAGATGTAATATGGTAAATTTTATTCTTTCGTTTCAGGTCTTAAGTATTTAATTCAAAGGTCTGATGATGTTTAACATTTAGGGAAATAAAAGTATTTCACGGTATTTTATAGCAGATGTTTGGTTTAATATGCAAATCATCTCACCATCAGTGGTTACAAAAGAAATAAAAAGAGATGCAGATGACATATTTAGTGGTTTCTAATTCTACGTAATGAAATACTTGAACGTTAACTTATATTGTTCTAATTATAACTAATAGCTAAAACTGTAGGTGTATAACCAACTAATAACTAGGTGAACTATTATTTTTATCAGGTAATTTTCCTGAAGAAAAGAAGAAGAAAAAGTTTTGTTTGTAAAAAATATTTTATTTTACTAATTTGTAAAATACAATTAAATATAAAATACAATTAAAAGTATTTAAATAGATTAAAAACCCACCTATAATTCTGATATAATTTCTTTCAAATCCATAATTACCAAAGTTTCACAATAAAATGGTGAGATAAATAAATATATACTTTCAGTGGTTAAAAGAACACACATTTTGAAAGAAAAGTAAAGTAATAGCATTTATGATTCAACATTTGCAATTGAACTGGCGGTAAAGCAGTAATAAGATAGCTGAAATTGAGCTGTATTTTAGTTTATATTGAGCGTGCCTAATCTATATTCACTGCGACCTAGCAAGATCTATTTTAGCTCTGTTTGGTGTTTATGAATGTAGTCTTCAGTAGAGAGTAGAAAGTGTTTGAATAAAGATTATGTGATGGTGAGCAGAAGTTTGTCTAGAAGAATGCTAAACTCATCTTGGTTTGTCAGAGATATTTTCTGTGAGAACCTGCTTCTTTTTATGGTCACCGACCGGTTTCGGGCTTTCGCCCATCATCAGGATGCTTTTTGTCAAACAGGGTGATAATATAGATTTGCACAGAGCAAATTTAGTTGATACACTTAATCAATTAAATTGAATCAACTAAACTATCTATGTTATCACACTGTTTGACAAAAAGCATCCTGATTATGGGCGAATGCCCGAAACCGGTCGGTGACCACAAAAAGAAGCAGGCTATTAAAGAAAATATATTGGATGCTTTCCAGCTCTGCGGGACCAATCACAACATCATCTTGGTTTACTGTTTGCATTATGAATTGTAACTGTTCTTGTGGTGTAATACAGCAGGGATGCCAACCAAGATGCCTAGCATCTTTCTTTTTGGCTCCTAAATGTGAAGAAAGCGCATAAGGGAACTTGGAGAAAATATTAGAAAAAAGGCTCCCCCCATAAGCAAGGAAGATCTGTCGGTCAAAATACACGGACCTCTGTGTTGCTGTATAATGTAATAGTACTTGTGACGTTAGAAAGTTTGGTATTAGTTGTTTGGCATCTAAGGGCAGACATGGCAAAATAGGCTGGAGACATTATAGCATTACCATTGGTAATGCCAAGAAATAACTAAGTCAGATTTAAACACACTAGTTGTGGTTGGTTCCGCAGAGCTGGAAATCATCAGAGATATTTTCCGTGATAGCGTGCTTCTTTTTATGGTCATCGACCAGATTTGGACATTCGCCCATCATCAGGATGTTTTTGTCAAACGGTATCATAACATGGACTTTCATACAGCAAATTTAGATGATACACAAATACTACAGGATCAAAAACATCCTGATGATGTGCGAACGCCCAAAACCGGTCAATGACCACAAAAAAGAAGCTCGGCTATCACGGAAAAAGGTCTCTGATGATTAAAAATACACTTGCTCCAAAATTTCTATAATAATTGAAGTGAAACCCTAAAAATTACATGAAAATTAAAGTCATGTATCATTTATTAAGATATAATTTTTATAATGGTGACAACATTTACGCCTTATCAAAACGCCATCTACCATTGTGTACTTACCCTATTTATTTCTTAAAAGTCGAACGCCTGTCCCTCTTTTTTTTTCGTTACCACATTAAAAAAAAAGAAAAGAACCTTATTTATCAATCCCCCTCTTAATCTCCCATCCCATTAGTTTACAAAAATTTCAAACCCTTAATTCTTTTTTTTACCTCGGCTTATTGTCATCAGCGTGGTAATATTTTCCCTCTCCCCCCCCCCAAAGACACACACTCTCTTCCCCCCTTAAATTCTAAAAAGTCTCTTGAAGAGTATAATAAAGTATGTTGAGTAGTGTGTACATTACTAGAGGATAGTAGGGGTGCAATTAGGTTGGTTTATTGACAGTAATCCAAGAGTAACAAGCCCCCAACTAGCAGGGAAAACTTCCCCTCTGTATAAAGTAAAAGAAAAAATAGTGCAGTCGTGATGGTGGAGGGCGGAGAACAGGGGGAGAAGATAGAAATGCAAAGAGCAGTTTAGAAATGTTAGTGCTTTGGTTTTGTCCGTCCCCCTTTTTGCGGCCTACAAAAAAAGGAAAAGGGAGTCACTTAGGGTTGTTGTATGAAACCCTTCATACATACCTCTATATATGCGGAACAACCTCACCCTTTTTTTTTCTTCTAGTTTTGAGTATATTGTATACGGTAACTACCTGCTTTTTCTATCTGTTTTTCAGCTACCGGCACCTTCTTTCAAGTAGTTTTATTACCATTATTTGTGTATTTATATTACGGTTCGACAATAAAAATTTGTGGTATTTATTTATTTATGCATGTATGTATGTATGTATATATAAATAAACTATCTTCAAAGAAAAAAAAATGACTGTGAAATCATCAAATGACTGCGAGCGTACTTTTAATTAACATTATATCATTTTATTATACATTCTCATTAAAATAAAAGGTAACAATATAAGGTTTATAGCAATAAATATCTTGAATGGCAAATGAAGAAAACTAAAATCAGTATTATGGAAATTTGTCTGCCTCTAGAAGTCTTTGAACATACTTTGTTTGAAAAAAGATACCAAGTCTTGCAGTCACATTTAGTACGTATTTGGTCAAATGTAGCTATAATATTATAATGAAACAGTAATTCAAAAATATACAAATATTGTTGAAAAATGTGGGTGGATCTGCAATGCTGGATAACATCTGATATTTTATCCGTCGTAGCATATTGATTTTTTTTTTGTTCCTGACCGGGTTTGGATTTTCATCCATCGTCAGAACAAATTCACCAAGTTCGTGTAGAGACATTAACAACATGAGAAACGCTTTCCGTAAAGAAAAGAAAAAAAAAAATCATAGAATCTTTGAAGTCAGGAGCGTCTGCAGATGATTCTGTGTCAAGCCCAAGTTGTGGTATTTCTCAGTGTTTAGGGAAGGGTTTATTGATACAAATTGATATTCTCCGGTGGTCATCCATTGATGCCATGATTGCGGAACGACGAGAAACTTAGGTCTGACGTCTAGATAGAATGCGTTGACCTTGGAGAAAAATCATCAAAGCCTATTGCTAGAGGATTTTCTTGAGGAAATTTCCTTGGGGGTGCGTAGGCAAGGGTTCGGTAGAGGAATTCCTGAAGGAAATACGTGTATGGCCTTCGTGTACCTTATAGGAATTTTCAAAGATATTTTCCAGGATAGCCTGCTTCTTTTTGTGGTCATCGATTGGTTTCCTGGTGGCCACGCTGGAATTTGCGGAAATATTACTGCCGATGCAACAGCAAAGGAGGCAGCAAATATGGAAGTTACAGTGGAGAGAAACCTGCCTGCCGACATAACTCGTAACATTAAGACCCATGTGTACCAAAGTGTGGAGTGCTCTTTCTGTAAATAATAAATTAAGAACAATTAAAGGTACTGTGCAGACCTGGGACTCTTCCTGCAGATCTATCAGGAGAGAGGAGGTAGTAGTGGCTCGTTTGAGGATCGGACATACTTGACTGTCCCATGGTTACCTGATGTGTGGCGATCCTATCCCAATGTGTAGTCCATGTAATGTCCCATTATCCGACCACCATATTATCATTGAATGTCAGTCGTACCAACTACATAGGCAACAGAATAATATTCCAAACTCCTTAACCGAGGCTTTGAAAAATGACCCAGCTAATGTAGACAGGATAATAAAATTTATAAAAAATATAGGTCTTAATGGCAAGATTTGAAGAAATCTATCAAGTGTAAATACTTTGGACATAATTTAAAAATATTTTAACTTTAGGTTTAGAATTAAGGGACTAGAGGAATACAGAGTACTCTACCCCGATATAGAATAGTGTATTATTGAGGTTTAGAATGAACAAATGGCGTGAATGTAACGGTTGGGATACATGTATTTATTGGTGTGATTGCAGTTCTGAATGGATAATTGAATGAATGTGTTGATGTATGAATGCAGTGAAAGGGAGCCAATCTTGGCCAGGGATGGCAAGTTTTAACATTATATTAAGTATTGAAATATGTATTTTCTTTCGGGAGCCATCGCATAAGGTGGAGGGTCTGAACCGGGATTGGCACCTCGGCAATGGTGCGAATGAAGGTTGAAAGGGTGGAGTTAAATACTAGATTGATTGGTTGAGCATAATAACCGAAAGGTGCATTGCTCAAAAAAAAAATTTCAGCGGCTGTGACTAGAATATGGATTTGTCTGTTTATAGTTAGAATGACACGGTTGTCTACGTCTAGGAGTCAGAAGTCTCTTATTTCTAACTCATTTGAGGGCTTTATGTAGGAATCAAATTCGATGCTTGAGAAGTCTTGAGTATTCATAGTTTCAATATCATTGATGACCATTTGATTTAATTATTAGGACGGGGTTATTAATTTCGTCTATTAGGTATAGGATTCGTAGGCTAGGCAAGGAAATGAACACTAAAATGATGATTGATAAGATTGTTCAAATTAGTTCAATTGTTTGACGTTCAACTGCTGAGTGTACTGATACTGATCACACAGTTTGTGTAATATCAACTAAATTTGCTTTGTGCAAGTCTGTATTGTCGCACTGTTTGATAAAAAGCATCCTGAAGATGTGCGAACGCCCGAAACTGGTCGATGACCACAAAAAGAAGCAGGCTATCATGGGAAATATCTGTGGTGCTTTCAAGCTCTGCGGAACCAACCACAATTAAATTAATTTTCCTGGAGAAAGTTTCAAACTATAGTTATAGATTTCACATGTGTGTAGTGTATGAAATTGAAACAATCCCTATCCCCACCTACTAACACCCTATCAAACCCACTAACAACCCTATCTACGAACACCCTATCAAACTTACTAACAAACCCTATCTACTAACGTAGAATGATTCCAAAATTAACCCCCAACAAAACATCATACCCAGAAATCCCAATAATTTGTGCTTCTTGATGTGGCGGAAATAAGTGCAATGAATTTAAGCTTCATCCATAAAGATTTATCTTTCATTAAGATTCATTGGTACATGAAAAAATCTCGGAATTCAAGATGCTAACTCCCCTCTAATGGAACAACTCATCTTCTTTCACAACCACACCCTAATAATGCTCACAATAATTACCATTCTAGTAGGATACATAATAAGCACAGTGCTCACAATTAAGCTAACCAACCGATACCTTTTCGAACGTCAAACAATTGAACTAATTTGAACAATCTTATCAATCATCATTTTAGTATTCATTTCCCTGCCTAGCCTACGAATCCTATACCTAATAGACGAAATTAATAACCCCGTCCTAATAATTAAATCAAATGGTCATCAATGATATTGAAGCTACGAATACTCAAGACTTCTCAAACATCGAATTTGATTCCTACATAAAGCCCTCAAATGAGTCAGAAATAAGAGACTTCCGACTTCTAGACGTAGACAACCGTGTCATAAACAGACAAATCCGTATTCTAGTCACAGCCCTGAAGTTTTTTTTTTTTTTGAGCAATGAACCTTTCGGTTATTATGCTCTTCCAATCAATCTAGTATTTAACTCAAGCCTTTCAACCTTCATTCGCACAACTGCCGAGGAGCCAATCCCGATTCAGACCCTCCCACCTTATGCGATGGATCCCGAAAGAAAATACATATTTCAATACTTAATATAATGTTAAAACTTGTCATCCCTGGCCAAGATTGGCTCCCTTTCACTGCATTCATACATCATACACATTCATTCAATTATCCATTCATAACTGCAATCCCGCCAATAAATACATGTATCCCAAACCGTTACATTCATGCCATTTGTTCATTCTAAACCTCAATAATACACTATTCTATATCGGGGTAGAGTACTCTGTATTCCTCTAGTCCCTTAATTCTAAACCTAAAGTTAAAATATTTTTAAATTATGTCCAAAGTAATTTACACTTGATAGATTTCTTCAAATCTTGCCATTAAGACCTATATTTTTTATAAATTTTATTATCCTGTCTACATTAGCTGGGTCATTTTTCAAAGCCTCGGTTAAGGAGTTTGGAATATTATTCTGTTGCCTATGTAGTTGGTACGACTGACATTCAATGATAATATGGTGGTCGGATAATGGGACATTACATGGACTACACATTGGGATAGGATCGCCACACATCAGGTAACCATGGGACAGTCAAGTATGTCCGATCCTCAAACGAGCCACTACTACCTCCTCTCTCCTGATAGATCTGCAGGAAGAGTCCCAGGTCTGCACAGTACCTTTAATTGTTCTTAATTTATTATTTACAGAAAGAGCACTCCACACTTGCTGCCAACTTTGGTACACATGGGTCTTAATTTTACGAGTTATGTCGGCAGGCATGCTTCTCTCAACTGTAACTTCCATATTTGCTGCTTCCTTTGCTGTTGCATCGGCAGTAATATTTCCGCAAATTCCAGCGTTGCCAGGTACCCAAATAAATAAGACATTAGTCCCTTCCTTTTTCAAATTATATATTTGTATGTGGATGTTCTGGATGACTGGGTGTGCCGCTGACGTAATCCATACCTAGATTAGGAATAAAAAATTGAAGGAGCACCAGGACGACTTAACCAAAGAAGAATCTTAATTAACCGACCCGGCCTACTATTCGGTAAATGCTCAGAAATCTGCGGAGCAAATCACAGATTTATACCTATTGTAGTCGAAAGACTTTCTGCCAACCAAATTCATTAATTGACTAAAAAGTAACTCATTAAGTGACTGAAAGTAAGTTATGGTCTTTTAAACCAAAATATGGTAATTAACACCTATCCTTAAAATTCAATTCCTTATCATATTTTCGTTAGTGTGAATATCACATTCTTTCCCCAACACTTCCTAGGACTAAGAGGCATACCCCCGACGATATTCAGATAACCCAGACAGATTTACATGCATTACTTCAAGCTTGAAGAAAATCGTTGTGTCATTTTTTTTACTTTCTCTTACTCCTAAGTAAGAGAATGTATTGCGCAATCGTGTCAAATTTTCGATATCGAGTTTTCACCGGAAATATCCGTTTTGAGGTCCCCTGAGTCCAAAAAAGTGGTTTTTAGCAAATGGTCTGTGTGAGTGTATGTATGTATGTATGTGAACAGCATAGCTCAAAAACGAAAAACCGTAGAAAGTTGAAACTTGATATTCCGTTTAGCTATCACCATGTTAGGCATCTGACAGTGGGACAATTGTCAAAATTCCTCAACCGGAAGTACCACTTTACTTGTTGGTTTTTATACATTTTTTGGGTTTTTCTCAAAAATGGCTCCAACGATTTTCTTCAAACTTGTAATATCAACTACACATACAAAGAGCTACAACTTTTATTTGAAATATTTCTCTGGGAAAATTCATTTAAGGGCACTTTTGGAGGAGGGTGTGAGGTTATGTTTTTCTGTAAAGTGCTATCATAGTTAATTATACAATTCTATCATCCAAACAAAATTAATTAAAATATAAATAGATGGCCAAAATTGCCGAGTTTCAAGGAAATTAGTAAACCGGAAGTGCGCTTTTACTGGACAGTTTTTTTTTTAGTTTTCAACGAATTTAATCAAATTTGGTACATAAACTATAAAATTTGTCAATTATAAATTTGAATATAGGAGTAAGAGAAAGTTGTGTGAATGTTTCACACCAGATTTTTTTTTTTTTTTTTTTTTTTTAGAAAATCGCCTAAAACTGAAAGATTCGTTCAATAAAATGGTGGCTTCTGGTTGACCGATTTTGAACAAAAACCTTATTATTGAGTCTTCCTGTATTAGCCACTTAAACTAAATATCATGTTTAAACGTTCTGTGATTTTTTTACCCCCTTTTTGTGTTATGTCGCCGACTTATTTCAAAAAAAGGTAAAAAAAAAAAAAAAAAACAACATTTATTTGTACTCAGTGGACCTCAAAAAATATATTTCCGTTGGAAATTAGATATAAACAATTTGAAACGTCGCGATATTTCCTTTCACACCAAGTAAGAGACAATAAAAAGGAACGAACAATGTCCGTTTCTTGTGCTGAATATACTAGAAGTATTAAGTTAAACAAACAAACAGTAAGATTTAAGTTTTAAACAAATTTTGAATTCTTTTATATTGCTTTAAAAAAAAAAACAAAAAAAAACAAAAAAAAAAAAAAAAAAAAAAAAAAAAAAAAAAACAATGTCCAACCGAAATGGTGTAGAATGGTGTAGACGTTCGTTAAATATTTGGGAAAATAGAAATGACAATATGAAACCCCTTAAAGCTTTTTCACATGGCATTTGTCAAGGGATTTCTATTTTCTAACAAAGAGACATCTTATTTAGGTAAAAATCCAAAATGAAAATATTTTTTTAGCGTAAAGTAAACTGAATAAATACTTGAAACATTCAACAACATTGTACTGAAAACATTAAAAAAATAAATAAATAAATAAAACAGATAAAAAAAATAAATAAAAAAAATGAACAAATAAGATTAATAGGGATGGCAGTGAAGGAAACATGTTAAAAGTTATAAAATAATACGAGGATAACATAAAAAAGTTTTTATGAACTAAATAAAACTAAAATATGTTCTGTAATTTTTTATTTTTAACTGTTTTTATATATATAAAAAAAAAATTTAAACTGACAGTTTAATGATTTCTTCACTAAAAAAAATTTACATGAAATTAGCATGCAAAATATGTATAATAATTTTTTGTTTTTAAAAAACAAAAAAACAAACAAGAAATTGTGAATTTTTTTGGGGGGGGAAATTTACGACTTTTTTTTAAATAAAATAGAATTTATAAAAATGCTACTTTTAATAGTATTTGAAAAGGTATTTTCAATTATTCTTTAACAATTGACTTAGCCGTGGAAACAATCAAGAAAATGCAAAGTGATACACTATTTGGTGGCGCTAAGATCAGCTGATGAAGAAGTTAGATTTATATAGGGTACGGATGTAACGCCAAACCGCTACCATTAGGCAATAGATCTTATAGTGGAATCGTTTATTGTGATTCCTGTGGTATGTAGTAGATGTCTTGAAGAGGGCGGAAGTTAGTTTAGAGATTTTTGGAAGTTAGAGCTCGAATTACTAACACTGAATTTTATAAAAATAGACTATATTTTTACAATAATTTAAATGTGAAAAATGGTAACTATTAACATGAAATAATTAGATAATTTAAAGTTAAAATAACAAATAATTTAAGATTATTAAAATAAATAAACTAAGATGCACAATTATTGAAAATAAGTATAAGTAAAACCTGTATAGGGACGCGGAACTGCTGCTCGTGTAACGATGTACTCGTATATAATAATCTATAGACGTACTGCTATGTAATAATCCCCTCTTCCAACGGGGCGAAGTTTATATTAGTGTTAGCAACACTCACACCAAGACATCTGTCCTAGTGTGCGACCTTGGTTAGTTCGGTGACCAGAGATTTAGGTCAGTGGCCAGCTTATCGGTGCTTGCTTTGATGTAAAGTATTGACCCTTGGTTTTGTTTGTTTGGTCGTGGCCTTGTCTTGAAGACAGCGGCCGGCTAGGCCACTAGTTATAAATTATCTTTTATTCCTGCCATCCTTTGTGAAGATAGCAGCTGGCTGGAGCCACTTTGACATTGCTATAACTTTATGTAATTACAATCTTCTACTGCAGAGCTACGGATATTCAATATAGATGTAAAGCGAAAAATTGAGGAAGTATGAGTGGAGTGTATGTGCCGGAAGCTAAAACCCACAGATAAGTTACACACATCACCTACCTTTGTAAACCTTTGGTTTAAAGAGTTGGATGGGGAAAGGCATTTTTATACCAAGATAAGGCGATTGAGATTTAACCATAACCTTCTTTATAAAATACACACGTAAATAGTTCCAAATGTGATTGCAAAAAAACCCGGGGAGGATGGCTGATATCAATCATTTACTTTTTAGCTGTAACATATATAGTAAAAAAAAGAGGAAAGGTTTTAACCGAACTGTTCGAGTATGTATAAGGCGTGAGTATGTGCCATCACCATCACCTACCCTTCGGAGTGCAATCAGCGTCTGGCTCTCCAGGTTGGAGATTCCCTCACCCCGACCACTCTTGTCTTCTTCCTTTCCCCTTGCACGGTTGCCTGTAAGTATCCTGGGTTACTGCATCCCTGTACTTGAGGTAATGGACAGGAATCAGTAGATGATCCATGGGGTGTGCGATAAGTCACGCTAAGCTTGCAGAGTATCAATTACTGAACTAGGGGCGCAAGCTATGTTCCAAGCCAGTTGATTGCAATTGAGGTTGGACTCGTAGTGGTCGTGGTTTAAACAATAACTCCACTGACCGGGTTATGAGTTTAGCGGTAAGAGACCCGCGATATAAATTAAACCTCGGTGTCAGCCCGTAGCTGGAAGCGCATTTGCTGGATGTGCGCGGTTTACCACAGCCCGCTAGGGTGCAGCTAGCCTTCCCTAGCTTCAGGGAATGGGGTGTGACCACATTGTGGGATCACTTCACGCGCTGGTTAAACGCTGGCCGGGGAGTGACAGGGTGGGCACTTCTACGACGGCGAGGTCTTGCACTAAAAGCCATCCTTCTCTTGTAAAAGGACCTCGTTGCTTGCAACCGAGGGACTGGTATAGTCCAAGAGGGCAGGTACAGCCCCTAAACTCCCTGAGTACCAAAGGAGAAAAGGTTAAACGGGAAGGATGTCCGAGAATGTACGGTCTCCTTGTAGCGCAAAAAGTACAAATGAACAAACTCATGAACACAAGTATTTGTGTGTTCGGTGTTCGTTTGCATACAAAATAATTCAAAAACGGGGATATCACAAAAATCTCAAACTTATTATTCCATCACTTGCAGATACCATCACCGTGAACTGACACGAAGGTTTCGGACAAAATCCATCAACCGGTAGTAACGTTCGACTTAACTGATTTTTTTTTTTAAACTATCGTCTTTCGTTTACTATCTAAATACTTAAATATCTTTCATGTTCTCCCCCCCCCCCCGAGAAAATTGATTTTTTGAGGGGTTCTGGGGTGAACCGTAACGCTTAGCTTTCCTCTACAGTACAATATATCATTTTTTATATAACAATTTTAGTTTTTTTGATTGGTTTTCCGTTAAGGCCAAATATTTGCCAATAAGACGTCGAAAAGACGCATAGTTGGTCAGCAATCTACAAGATTTTAAACTTATAGACAAATAATAACCATTAGCTTATTTGAAAAATGAAAAAAATTTTGTTAGCTTCAAAAAAAATGTTATCACAAAATGAAGACAGTTTCTCTTGAAAATGATTGCAAGAAGCATCGAAACGTTGAGTTGTAACAAAAAATAAAAAAAAAAGTTTTAAGGCTGGAAAAGACATTGAAAGGAAGAATCCAAATAGTATGATTTCCATGGACCTTTTTGAGATTCTTTCATAATGAAACTTGAAACTAAATAAAATACTTAATAATGCCACGTGTTCTTTTTTCAATTTACTTAATTTTTTTTTTTGGTAAAGTTTTAGTGATTTAGGAAACTGTTATTAACAATTAAGTATATGATTGTTTTGAATAAAAAATCTTAGGAGAAACAATTAATTGAAAAAAATCATCTTAATATTTTAAAAAAATAATTATTTATAATAAATTCTAGTCTCGTATTATATGCCATGTCCGTTTTATTAATATTTAAAACTAGATACTTATATTCTAAACTGCTACCGTTCAATAATCAAATACAAAATGTATTAAGTAATTTATATTCAATAATACTTAGAATTTTATTTTGTAATGGTTCATGTTTATAAATTTATTACAGAATTGAAAATTAGTTTCCTGTTGGGAAAACTAATCTTATATACCTCTTTTCCCGGAAATGATTTTCAACCATCAACTAATTTTTACGCAAACATATTGCGGGTTAAAGTAGCCGAAATACGAAATGCAATTTGATTTATCTTCTCAACTTTACAGAAGTGACAGCACTATTCAGGAAGATACTCGTGGCTTTCGGAATTAAATTCATAATGTTTTTTTACAACTGCAGTGTTATACCTAAAGTGCAAAACTATTGTGGGATAAGGCGTTCAATATAATTTTATGATTTCAAGTTGTTTATTAAATTAGTTATACATTATTGGGCAATAAACAACATTATTAGTTAATAAACAGTTCGTAGAAATTCTTTTAATAAAGAACATATTCAATAACATATTCATAGAATGTGGACGAAATATTTAAAAAAGAAAAAAATCTGGTTTGAAATAGTCAAATAACTCTATCTTACTGTAGTTTACGAAATTATAATTCACAAATTTAAAAAAAAGTCAGTTAAAACGCACTTCCGGTTTACTAATTATTTCTTGACACTCAGAATTTTGGTAATCTATTTAATTTTGTTTAGATGGTAGAATTGTTGCACTTGGAAGAAAAACATAACTCTATCTCTCCCCTAAAAGTTCCCTAGGGGGGTAGTTTTAGGACCGTACCTATCCTTTCGGGTTTACCAGTCCTCTGTTGCTAGCAACGGGATCGTTTAACAAGAAAGGGATGTCGTTCCACCATGGTTTGTGCAATACCTCTTCATGCCTAGGTACCCCCGCTTGACCCATTAAAGGGCAGGTTGAGATACGCTCAACCAGCGCGTGAAGTGATCCCACAAAGTGGTCACACTTCACTCCCAGAAGCTAGGGAAGGCACCCACTAGCAGGCTCTGGTGAACCGCGCACACCCAGCAAATGCGCACCAGCTACGGACAGGCACCGAGGTTTAATTTATATTGCGAGTCTCCTCCCGCAAAAACTCATGACCACGGTCATTGGAGTTGTTGGTTAAAACATGGCCACTATGATGAATCTAACCTCAATCGCAAGCAATTGCCTTGAAAACTGGTTCTTAGTTCAGTATTTCAACTCTAACGAGCTAGCGTGACTGGTCGCACGCCCGATGGATCTACAGATTCCATCTACTGATTACTGTCCATTTTCCTCAAGTACAGGGGTTTAGTAACCCAGGATACTTACAGGCAACCCTGCAAGAGGAAAGGATCAGTGTAGGATTGGTCGGGGTGAGGGATTCCCCAAACCAGGAGAGCCAGAGGCTGGTTGCATCCCTAGGCATGGGCAATGGTGACGCCACATATCCACGCCTTAAAGTTCCCTTTAATAAGTTCACTCCCGGTTCCAAATAAAAGTTGTAGCTCTTTATATATAAGGTTTACTTACTTTGTTTAAAGAAAATTATTGAAGCCGTTTTAGAGAAAATAGAAGAAAAAAACTGTTCAGAAAAACACACTTCCGGTCATCCGATTTTCTTCAAAAACGGAATTACAACATATTTTAATTCTAATTAATATTAATTTAGATGATATAATTGTGTAATAAACTGAAAGCTAGGCACTTTAGACGAAAACCTCCGCCATAATTGCCCTTAAATGAATTTTTCCTGGAGAAATGTATCAAATAAAAGTAGTACAGTTCTTTGTATGTGTAGTTGATATACCAATATTTGAAGAAAATCGTTGGAGCCATTTTTTGAGAAAATTGCAAAAAAAAAAAAGTGAAAAAACTATTCAGTAATATGGTACTTACTTCCGGTTGAAGAATTTTGACAAACAACTTCCTAAACGGAACACCCTACAAAGTATATTATCAAGTTTGAACTTTCTGTAATATTTCATTTTTTTGAGCTATGCTGTTCACATATACACACATCAGCTCAACATGTTCAATTCCGGTAAAAACTAGATATAGAAAATTTGACACGCTTACCGTATTTCCTCTTACTAGGAATAAAAGAAAGTAGATAATAAAAATGACAAAAATTAAAAATAAAAACATTTTCTCTAAAGAGACATCTTCGATTAATTGATTTGCTTCAGATTTGAAATTCTATCAATACTACTAATGTATATTAATATTATATAGGTGGTAAAAACCAGAGACTGTTCTGAAGTGGTGACCGGAAAGCTTAACGTACACTGTAAAGTCCTGGGAAAATATTTCTAATAAAAGTGATGGATATACAAAGTTTAGAGAAAATAGTTGCAACCATTTTCGAGAATATCGCGAATATATATATATATAAATCTGGTGTGAAACACTCAAACAACTTTCTCTTACTCCAGTTCTCTAAATTATAATTGACAAATTTTATAGTTCACGTACCAAATTTAATGAAATTCGTCGAAAACTGAAAAAACTGTTCAGTAAAAGCGCACTTCCGATTTACTAATTTCCTTGAAACACGGCAATTTTGGCCATCTATTTATTTCTAATTAAGTTTATTTGGATGATAAGAATTATATAATTAACTATGAAAGCACTTCAGAGAAAAACATAACCCCACCCTTCCCCTAAAAGTGCCCTCAAATGAATTTTCCCAAAGAAATGTTTTCAATAAAAGTTGTAGATCTTTGTATGTATAGTTGATATAAAAAGTTTACAGAAGAAAATCGTCGGAGCCATTTTTGAGAAAATCGCAACAAAAAAAGAAGTATAAAAACCAACTAGTAAAGTGATACTTCCGGTTGAGGAATTTTGACAGATGACCCACTGTCAGATCCCATAGTGATACCTAAACGGAATATCAAGTTTCAATTTTCTACGGTTTTCCGTTTTTGAGCTATGCTGTTCACATACATACACATACACACAGACCATTTGCTAAAAACCACTATTTTGTACTCAGGGGACCTGATAACGGATATTTCCGGTGAAAACTCGATATCGAAAATTTGACACGATTACAAATACTTCCTCTTACATAAAGATAAAGTAAAGATTAGTCAAGTCGTAATTCAGGGTTGATGAATTTTGTCTGAAAGTTTTTATGTCAGAATGTGGTGGCGGTACGTGTTAGTACCTAGAACAGAATACCCAGTTTGAGTATCCAGCGATTTTTTCGTCTTTACAGACAGACACGTATACAGAGCATTTGTTTAAGACATTTTGTTCATACTCAGTAGTCCGCCCCATAATAACATGTACGATATTTCCGGTGAAAACTTTAAGTTCGAAAATTTAACACTATCATAATATTTCCGCTTATTTAGGGAGTAAGAGAAAGTAAAAAAAAAAAAAAATATTTTAAAGTTAGTGGAATAATTGTTCCAATTTGGAAATAAGGCTTTGAAAGCCATAAAAACCATACCATAGCCATTCCGTTATTTAGAACTGCGCTACAACATCCAGAAGAACGTTTGTACAACCCTTTACACGGGTATTTCATTATTTACGATCTTCATAAACATGTGCTCACCCAACTTCTCCGAATAATTCATAAGATGCAAGCACATACACACGCACGTACATACAACAGCACTACATTCATCCCTCTACTTCTTTCTTGAAGAATTTTTTTGGTTGATTTTTTTTTTTTTTTTTATTTTTTAAACCATCACCACCAGCAAAATACATGGAGCCTAATTTGTACGTTGGCATAATAATGCTAGTAAGATAAAATTTTATTTGCTTTCAGGATATTAGGATGAACGGTGGTGTAGAGAGGGAATCGTGAAGAACGGGTCCGCTCATTTATTTATACATGACTGGCCATTTTAATAAGCTCTCGTTCGGCAAATTTTTTTCCCCCCCATACACCCTCTCTCTCCGCCACCACCAACTCTTCACTTCATTGCTTTGGTTGTAATTATATTTTCGCTAGAGGCTGCGCCCCCACTTTTATTATCATTATTTTTTTTTTTTGTTGTTGTTGTTGGTTGACCCCTCTGGGGAAATTGGTAAGAAGACGTGGAGTATACACGAGAGATCTCCTCTCGTGAAAAGTTAACTGCTCAATAAACGTGCTAAATATTCAACCTCGCTAATTATTTTCTCCACATAATCAATTATTATTAAAAGAAGAAAAAAAAAGAAAAACCGTCATTAAATTTATCATGTTGGAAATTACAAGATAAGACCATGTTTATCCAAATTGTTTAAACTATGAAAATTAAAATACTCCTCACGGCTAGTGCACTCGCCTTTCGTGCGAGAATTCAGGGTTCGATTCCCGCGCGAGGGCAAAGTCAGTGTTGACCCAACATCGTGATAAAAAGTGGGAAGCTACAGTTAGTAGCGCCCTGGGTAGCGAAGGCTGGAACTAAACGGCGTGGGAACTGCGGCGTGCTTTTACCACACGCCCATCCTATTCAAATCATCGTCTGGGCAAGTCTTGGCCCTTCATGGGCTGCTGATTCATAGGGAAGGGCATAAAAATTAAAATAAGGATTTTTTTTTTGGACTTTTTTGTTCTAGGATGTGGGAATAATATCCTCGCAAATTTTGCGGAAGAACCCCCCCCCCCAATATTTTCCAAAAAGAATTTTCGTCTTTCTTTGATTAATTTTTTTCTCTGTTGAAACACTCACACGACTTTCTCTTACTACGAAATGGCAAATTTTATTCACACCTACACTTCTTATTAGAGTTTAAAACTGTCGCCATTTTTATGGAACAAATTACGAAAAACTAAAAAACCTATTTAGTAAAGTCCGCTCTTCGGTTCAACCGATTCTCTTCAAACAGGGAATTTTTTTGGCAACTTATATAATTCTAATTAATATTATTTAGTTGGTAGAATTGTATAGCAAACATTGTTGAACTAAAATAGCACTTTAGAGGAAACTATAATCCCACCATTCCCGCCAAAAGTACCCTTAAATAAATTTTCCCGGTGAAATGTTAAAAAAAAAGAAAAAAAGTTGTAACCCTTTGTATGTGTAGTTGATGTATCAATTTTAAAGAAAATCGTTGGAGCCGTTTTAGAGAAAATAGTAGAAAACTGAAAACTACTTTCAGTAAAGCGCACTTCCGGTCATCCAAATTTGCTTTAAACTCCGGAGGATTTCAACAATATATTTAAGATAAGATAATAATTTATTTGTTTAAAGTTTAGTTTTTACAAATAGCGGGTGGGTCAATGTAATAACTTACAAAAATGAAAAATAAATAAAATGCAATAAATCAAGGTAAAATAAAATATAACTCATTTAGTTTATAAAAAAAAAACTACATAACTACAAAAAATAAAGGTAATTAAATATGTTATCTAGCCCGCAAGGGGTATCTGTTGCATGCAGTTACTTGGGAAGTAGCGACCCCACAGGTTACCACAGCTCACTACTCCATGCACTTCATCAGAACAGTACCCAATATACTTAAACTACATACCCTCTACAGTTTACAGACAAGGAGAAACACAGTACACAAACTAGGGTCTCCGACCCTAGTTAATTGGCGAAAGCCAAGGGAGAAGGAAGGGATTAGCTCAGTGGTAGCGCGCTGGACTAGCAACGCGGAGGTCCCGGGTTCGAATCCAGCATGTTGCCCTTAGATTTTCTTCCTAGGAGCCTCTACAACTCACTGTCCGGTGATGGGCAGTGTTGTCTGTAGCTAAAGAACGCTGCTTGGAGGCCGGCTGTGCATTGGACAGTGCTCCGGGGGCGCAATAGATCTTTCAGGTCGCAGTGCAATAATCCCCTACAAAAATCTACTAAATATTATATCAAAATTATAAGATTTACCGTTCTTTTGATCATTTTAAAGATTAATTAAAAAAAGAAAATACTCCATAACAGAGGATCGAGGTAAATAGTGTACTGATGTGATTTGCCGAATAAACAAAATAAAAAAGGATATATATGTTGGTATGTCCATTGTTGCAGTATGGTTACTATATGCATGCTCCGAACTCAGTGAAGAAACGCAGTTGAGAAATGCAGTACACAAACTAGGTCTCCGACCCTAGTTAATTGGCGAAAGCCAAGGGAGAAGGAAGGGATTAGCTCAGTGGTAGTGCGCTGGATTAGCAACGTGGAGGTAGCTGTTGTAGAGGTGTTGTCTGTAGCTAGAAAACGCCCCCAATAATCGCCTACAACAATCTACGAATATATTATCTAATTATATACTAAATAAATAATAGACATTTCATCGGAAACAAAACCAAACAGAAAAGAAAAATTCAAGACAATGGTAAGAAAATAAATAAAGGAATATCTGATATTTTATTCGTCATAGCATGCATATTCACCTTTAACGTAATGTTTCTGTTAACACTCACACTTGTTGGTTTGTTGGTTGTATATATGAACATATGTATACATATATACAACCAACAAACCAACAAGTGTGAGTTTAACAAAAATATTACGTTGAAGTGAACTCTCTCTACACGAACTTGGTGAATTTGCTCTGATGATGGATGAAAATCCAAAACCTATCAGGAACAAACTGAATATGCATGCTACGATGGATAAAATACCGGATGTTAAGCAGCATTGCGGGACCCATTCATATATTCAACTATAAAGGAATACTTATGGCGAATCAAATGAAACAAATAATGGGGAATAATTAATTTCTAAGTTCCCACAGAGACCTGGCATGTAGAAAGTCAATGCAAATGTTGTTCAGTTTTTGCATCAACAATATAGTTAAATCTACGTAATTAATATTATTTAGATGATAGAATTGTGTAATAAACTGAAATAACACTTTAGAGGATACCATAAACCAACCCCTGCACCATAACTGCACCTTAAATAAATTCTCCCAGAGAAATGTTACAAATAAAAGTTGTAGCTCTTTGTATGTGTAGTTGTTATAATAAGTTTAAAGTAAATGATTAGAGCCGTTTTTTGAGAAAAATCATAAAAAAACTGTTTGAAGTTTGATTGTAATTTTGTCAACAATAATACATATGTAAATTCTAGGAAAAGAAAGTTCCGTGAGGATTTCATGCCACATTTTTTTCCTTTTACAATAGTCGAACTTAAAGGAATTAAACTTACATGACCTCAAAAAACAAGAAGAAGAAACGATTTAAATTAATATGTTAAGCATAAAAATGTGGACTTATATCCCAAGTGGAAGTATCCTTATACCTTTTCTGCTAATAAATAAAAGTATATTTTATTATGAAATAAACTTAAGGGAAGAAAGCAACATCATTTAAATATTAAATACTACAATAATAAAACTCACAAACCAAGTTTGGCAGGACAAAACATTAAAACAAAAAAACAAAAAAATAAATAAATAAATAAATACATAAGACAAAATGTTTGGCGAGTTGCCATTAAAGTCAAACACACACATTCCATCGTCACTGTTTCAGATTTATGTTGGATATAATTAGTATTCGTAAAGAGATTTCAGGGCTGGTGTGTTGCCCGGGCCCCAAAGGAAGATTGGTTTTTTTTTTTTTTTTTTTTAGTTATTACATTATTGTATGTCATTTCAATCGAAGCAATCATTTAAAATTCAACATATTCATCTTGTGAGAGAATCTCTCTCCACCCACATTTTTGGCTTTTTAATATTCCATAGGTAATAATTTAGCAGAGCAATAATAAATAGATCGAACAGTTATGAATTAATTATTATGCGTAAGTGATTAAATTAATTTACAAATCTGATAAAACAAAAAAGGACACATACTCTTCTGAATATAGAAGAAGACTTTGCTGATGTTTAGACATGATATGCTTTATTTCATATTCAATGAGTACTTATCTAAAATCAGACACAAATAATTATGATTAAATCTTTTTGTTTGTTGACCTAAATTAATGTATCCAGAAATGCATTAGTTAAACAGCTTTAAAAATAATACTTGGAATTTCTGAAGAGGAGATACTTAGGATTGCTCAGGAAGTTCAAACTCGATATTCTGTTCAGGCATCACTAAGGATCCAACGTGAAGGCTTACAAAATCCGCTATCCGGAAATGCTACCTAATTTTTTTTTTATAGGTTTCTCGTGGTTTTCTCGAAAACAAAAACGATTTTATTCAAATTTCAAATTTGGGGGGGGAGGGGCTTATTCCACTACGACCTTCCAAGACGAAGTCTATTGTGGGTTCCCTAAAATTATAGCACATCCCCCCAGCTTCGCCCTCCTAATCAGGCCTAGCAAAGCTGAGAGCGGCTCCGTTATGAAGCTTATAGCTTTGGGATTGAATTCTGTGTTTGAAAACAATCAGATAACCGGAAGTGCGTTTACTTTACCACTTTACTATATGATTTTTTTTCACTTTTTTGCAATTTTCTCAAAACTGGCGCTAACGATCTCCTTGAAACATCTTTTAAAAACTAAACATAGAATAGAATAGAAGCTGGGTGGGGGGGGTGAGCCTCATTCTACTGCGACCTTCAAATCGAGGTCTACTGTGGATCCCCTTACGTTACAGAACAGCTCCCAGCCTTGCCCTCCTAATCAGTCCTAGCAAAGCTGCAAGCGGCTCCGTCATGAAGCTTCCAGTTTTGGGATTGCCCGTCCCCATTTGAAGAAACCTTGTCCTTGCCAGGCTGGCACACTCGCAGAGGATGTGCACCGGGGTCTCTTCCTCAGCCTTGCAGAGTTGTAGTTGGTGCATGTGCCTATTCAGCCTACAATGCCCTGTTAGTCGACCCACTATTAGCCTTATATCCCTTCGGCTAAGGCTCAGTAGATCCTTGGTGAATTTAGGCAAATGTCTCTTGATAAAGAGTTTTGCCTGCCTCTGTCCTGGTGTTCTCTCCCACCAAAGCAGAAATCTTTGATAGAAGTTTGAATTAGGCTCTGGACAAGCCGCAGAATGGTTCGGAGCCTATGAAGGTATCTTGCGGACCCACCCTCGCCAGGGCTCCGCCCTTTCATTGCCCAGAAAGCCCCGCATATCCCGTCACCCATCTCGGTTAGGGCAGTTAGGCTGTCTCCCACACCAGTCTTGAGACTATTAATGTGAAGAAAGTGCCTTCAAGGTTATAATAGAGCCTAAAGCACTATATTAGCTACAATCAAACTATGACAGATAAGATAATCTTCCAATCGTCAACATATTCATATGAACACAATTTCCATAATAATAGTCTAAACACTTTCAAATGAAAGAGAAAAATGTAGCATACATCTAGAGGGAGAACTTCCATTTCTAATTATCATAACTTTATAGGATTGTGGAGTTAAAATTAAACAGAAAATGAAGAAGAAAAAAATGGGAAGTGAAATTATGTTGTTGCCTATGTAAATAGTTATTGGTGGAGACATAGTGAAGCAGGTGTTTTAGCAAATATGTTAAACTAACAAACTGATTATATGTTCAGTAGTGAAGTTTGATTGACAAGTAACAGCTGTCTACAGGGCGGCCTTCCTTCATTTACATTCTAACAACATTGTAAAAATTTCTTGCCTTACATTTTTTTATGTATAATTTGATTGATCTTGTATATGTGAGAAAATCTAATTTTTTTTCTTACACTGTAAGAGAACAGTATTCCATTCGTGGATAGATTTTCGAAATCTATTGTGTTTGAAAATGTGATCTTTTGAAATTTGTCTAAACGCATACACTGCTTTCGATAAGCTATGTATTATTTGTTTCTTACAATAAGAGACCTCTTTCACATGTTATTAAAGAATTGACATCCCAATAATAATGACAGATCGAACAGAGAATGGCTAACGACAGGAAAAGGAGCGATGGACGTCCAAGAATTTCTTTTTTTCCGTCATTAGAAAGCAGAAGAAAATTTGGGAAAGTTACCCATCTTTTATATTATAAGATGACACGATTGTTAAGCGGCCATGAAAGTAAACATTATTAACGACCCAGTTTTGTGACTGTGCTGTAGGAGGCATTCTTGATAGTATTTATGCTTGCGAAAAACCTGGAAAATAGATGAGTGAAGATAGTCCGGAAAATGCTGGCATCTGGGTGGTGAGAACTGGCCAGTAGAACTAAACAAAGTCGTTGACTCAAAAAAACATTCATATATATTTTTTATGTGTTTTTTACATTCATATACGTTGCAAGTGTAGATTTTTCGATGTTTATAAATAGTTCACACTATAAAGGTACTGAAATAAACTCTCCCTCTTCAGGGTTACATTAGAGGCAACTGATTATTACAGCATCCAATACGAACCTTAAAAATTTTGATCGACTTCATAATAAAGCCTTAGGACTTATATCTGGCGCTCCTCGCTCAACTCCTATTGCTGCTATGGAGATGCAGACTGAAAACGACCCGCTTCACCATAGCAGAGAAGTAACTACAGTTAGTCTCCATGAGAAATTGAAGCGTTTGAGAATTGAATATTGGGTTAACCAGAGATTGTAGAGACAAAAAAACCCTTTTTACAAAAAGCTCAATAACTTTTAACTAAGTATAATCTCGACTCAGAAGGTAGAATTCTCTTTCTTAAATTTACTGAAGGGTCCGCATTCAATTTGGCTGTAGGATATCTCAGTCTTCTCCATCACATATTAAGAAATGCTCTTCCAAGGGAGCTGAAAGCCTTATTTCTTGAAACAATTCGAGAACGATATCCATATCCTCCATAGAAACATATTTATACCGATTGATCGATCGACTGTAGACGCTAGAGGAAATGTAGGTGCTGGAGTTTTTGCTTCAGATTTTGAAATTTCAGAGCCTGTGGGGTAGTTAAAGCCATTCTTCTGGCCTTAAAAAGACTTGAACAAAAACAGCCTGGGAAAGCGGTACTTTTTGTTTATTCCCAAACGGCAAATCAGGCACGTTCCTAGTGATTTTCATGACATTCTTGGAGAAGGTCTTCTTGCGGATAGCCACATTTCTTAAAGGCTAGAAAATTTATATGCAGTGGATGTTTAGTATTGCGGAATAACGGGAAATAAGAAAGCAGACCAGCTTGCCAAATTGGGAGCGCAGCGACTCCAATAGAGTTCAATGTGGCGAAGAGGATCATGAAAGAAAGATTCAGGCAGGAATAGTTAAAGGACTCCAAGAACAGGCTAGAGGAAAACAGTGAAATATCCTGAGCACAATAGAATATCGCTTACCCCACAATCTGCGCAGAAGTGAAGTGATTGCTTGCTGTAGACTGGTAACAGGGCACGACTATTTCCGAGCCCATTTGCAAGTTGGTGTGGTTGATCGTCCGGATTGTTGTTTATGCGTAAGTGGGGGAGCCTATGACTGCATGACCATTTGTTCGATTGTGAGGTCCATTAATATTTGCGACAGCTGCCTGGTAGGCAGGCCAATACGTATTATTTTAATTCAAAAATTTATTGGACTGCTCGGTGTCGAATGGCTGAACACCCAGTGACTCGGTATCAGTAAAAAAAAAAAAAAAAATCTGGTGTGAAACACTCACACAACTTTCTCTTACTCCAGTTCTCAAAATTATAATTGACAAAGGTCTTAGTTTGTGTACCAAATATACGAAATTCATCGAAAACTGATAAAAGTGTTCAGTAAAAGCGCACTTCCGGCTTACTAATTTTCTTAAAACTTGGAATTTTGGCCATCCATTTATTTCTAATTTGGATGTTTGGATGATAGAATTGTATAATCAACTATGATAGCACTTTAGAGCAAGCTGTAACCCCACCCCTCCCCTAAAAGTGCACTAAATAAATTTTCCTTCAGAAATGTTTTAAATAAAAGATGTAGATCATTGTATGTTTAGTTTATATTAGAAGTTTCAAGAAAATCGTCGGAGCCAATTTTGAGAAAATCGCGAAAAAAAGAAAGAATCATTTAGTAAAGTGTCAAAACAAACGCACTTCCGGTTATATGATTTTTTTTCAAACTCGGAATTTCAGCAACATATTTAATTCTAATTAACATTATTTAGATGACAAAATTGTCTAATAAACTGAAATAGCAGTTAAGATAAAAACCTAACCTCACCTCTCCCCTATAATTGCCCTTAAATGAATTTTCCTGGAGAAATGTTACAAATAAAAGTTGTAGCTCTTTGTATGTGTAGTTGATATACCAAGTTTGAAAAAAATCGTCGAAGCCATTTTTGAGAAAATCGCAAAAAAAAACCTAAAAAAAAAAAAAAACTGTAAAGTGGTACTTCCGGTTGAGGAATTTTCGATATTTGTATAATTTTTTTCATTTTTGAGCTATACTGTTTCAATACATGCACACACACACACACACACACACAGACCATTTGCTAAAAACCACTTTTTTGGGGTCAAAATCTGAAAACGGATATTTCCGGTGAAAACTCAATATCGAAAATTTGGCACGATTACAATATTTCCTCTTACTAGGAGTAAGAGAAAGTAAAAAAAAAATAAATTATTAGAGGAAAAAACACATACATATATATACACACACATAGACTAAATTTCACTTTCTCCTTTTATCTCTCTCTATATATAATAATAATAATAATAATAATAATAATAATAGTTTATTTACCCACAAATAAGTAAATTAATACATTATCTTCCACAATAAACGAAATGGCATGGTTAAGAACCGTCTGCCAGAGTCTCGTTTGAATAGAAACAATAACTGAATAAACAATAAATTGAATAATATTGTTCAAATAATAATAGTAAGTGATAAAATAAATTAGAAATTGATAGAGTAAATAATCATATTTTGACAATTATATAAATTTGGAAAATATATACATGAGAAAAAAAAAAAAGAAAGAGAGAGAAAAAGAACCAAAGTGCCTTAGTGTATATATCTAGTTAAATACAATAATAATGATGATAGTAAAATAGACAGGACTGCGGATTAATAATTAAATTCTCTAACTAAAAAAGTTCTATAGCGTCCTGCATATTTAATAAAATTTATCAGGGCACTCCAATCGCAACCATTTTGTAAACATAAAACTTCTTCCTTGCTCAATACTTGTTTTTTAAAATATCTGACTCTAAATTCATACAAAATCGGACATTCAGCCAAAAAGTGGAGGGTACTTTCCACACTTTTGAGATTACACAGAGAACATAAATAATTGATTCCGGCAATCCAGGGTTTATAATTCAAATTTAGGCCCTCCGTAAGAACCTTAAATATTGTTTGCTTAGAAAAATGATCTAAATCTGACTCCATGTAAGTAACATCATAGCTAAGACTTTTATAAAGTTCATGATAATTAGCGTTTCTAGCAAGAAACTCGAATTCAGCCCTCTCCAATGCTTTAACTTTATCAATCATGGTAGCAGTTTGACGTATCCAATTATCACTACATATCTGATCCAATTCTGCGTCATATAACTTGGACAAGTGTAACCACTCTTCGAACCAGTAACATTTTTTTTTGACAACCTCTTTAGCTACAATGTGCGTTAACCTACTATCTGCATGTTCAGACAAAACTCTAAGAATGTAGGCGAAGTGAGATTTAAGAGTGAAGGTAAACAGTGTAGACATCCCAGTTTCTAAATAAACCGCATAATTTGGGGTATTTACTGGTAGACAAAACATTTTTTTAATAAACAACTTTAGCAATTTCTCCAGATCTTCATAAACAACAAAACCCCACACCTGACTTCCGTAACAGGCAAAAGAACGTAAAACGGCTTCGAATATTCTATACTTAACTGAGAGATCAATGGAATGGTTTAAAATAAAATTAGTCCAGACACTTCCTATACATCGTTTGCCCATAGCCAATTTATCTTTCATATGCATTTTAAAATTCAAGTTCGGGGTTAAGTATACGCCTAAGTACTTGTAATGTTTAACCACTTCATTGGTTCTCCACCATACACCCATCTCTCACTCGCCCCCACTCTTCCACCTTTCCTGAAAATCATAATTTTTGATTTGGCAAGATTTACTTTCAAATTCCACGTTTCGGCATAAATATTTAATTTATTGATCATTTCTTGTAGCAAGTTAGGCTGATCAGACAACAGGACAATATCATCAGCATACAGGAGGACATTTACCCTTGTACCGCCTATTTCCAGTCCCCCTCCCACACTCGCCGGAAGATCATGGAGAAACAATGAACTCTCTATATATATGTGCATTGTATACATGTATCTGTCTTGTCTGTCATGTGCGTATAGATGTGTGTGATTAGCACAATTAAAAAAATATGGTGTGACACTACTTCCTTTTACTTATTCTTAATACAATAATTATAATAACCTAACCGACTACATTGATGTGATTAACTGAGCCAAGGGCCCTATCAGCATGTAACCCCCACCCTTCAAGTCAATTTTACAATTTTATTTACTCCAGTAAGAGAAAATGAGTATTGAGTGTTTTACAATAAGATTTTTTTTCATTTTTGAAAAGGGTGAATGAGAAAATGTTTTATTTTTTTTTAAATTAAACCCCTCACCCCCTCAAAAATGATATTACTAATAGGTCCATACAGTTGTCAGTTAAAACGAATGATTGTCTCATTAAAAATATCATAACAACAGATCTGTTTTGAAGAAGTGGAAAGAATGACTGGAGGGCAATATCTATGTGAAGGGATGATTTGTCTTCGACAAAACAGAGAGAAAGAGAGACACAGACACACACACACACACACACACACACACCGACACTTACCATTATGATTAATACAATATAAACATATCTCATACTAAACATATGTGTGTGTCTGTTAAATGGATGTTCCATTTTGTGATTCAATAACAATATGAACAAATTATATTCCAAGTAAATTTATGATCCTTTCTTTAACTTTACGTACAACTTATTGATTGGGATGGAACCATACACTACAGATATGAAAAAAATAAAAACGCTAAAAAAAATGGTGCAACCAATAAGATATAAAGGAAAGTTACACTTGTAAAAGTATTATATGAAATCTAACTGAAGAGTTATGTATGTAGTTATGGTGTTGGAAATTGTTGAAAAAAAAAATAAACCACCTGCAACTTATCTGTTAGTAATTGGGATGCGTCAGATTCTTTACCTCTTTCTCAATACCGTAAAAATCGGCTCAGTTTGTTTTTTTTTTTCTTTCTTTTGAAAGTTTAAAGCGCTAATTATGGGGTATGGGTTTAAATTATTGTAGTTCACTAGAAAAAAAATATTACCTGAACCTTATTAAGTCTCTCCCATCACCTGCAGCTTAGGCTCTGCACTTAAAATGAAGATATTAACCATGTTAGTTAGGAGATTTTTTTTCCCAACTAACAATCCTACTAACAAATCTATTAATGCAAGCTCCTCTCCACTAATTAAGGAATAATTTTAGTGTGGTGAGTTTATTTTCAACGCAATAATTACTAATGATAGATATGCCTTTTTTAAAAAAAAATTCTTTTATTTAGAAAAACATTTGAGTATTGTACAACTCTTTTTAAATGTTTTTATACTTCTTTTTCGTAAATAATTGAAGCGAATAAATGAATTCACGATGTAAAAAAAATTGTAGAATTCCAAGGGATGGTAAAAATGAGACTTGACTCGATATATTTCCAACTCATTCTTCTCATACAACAAGTAATTCTTTATTCCTAATAAAACCAAATAGTTTTACTCTAATCTTAAAGCACTATTTACTAGTGTACAACATGTAAGAGAAAGTATTATGACCGTGTCCAATTTTTTGAAGTTAACTTTTTCACCCGGAAACGCAAGTTTTGATGTCTTCTGAATCCGAAAAACTTTATATGTTTTTGTGTGGTTGTGCAGAATATCAATAAAAACGAAAAAAATACTGAGCTTTTTATTGGATCTAATCTGAATATTTCGACCAAAATCTATTGGCTGCTAGTGCGACTTGCCACTTTTTTTTCCACACTTTTATCCGAAAACGGTTCCAAAAGATTTGCTTGAAACTTTGTGTACTACACTCATATAGGCCTATTACGTTTATCTGAAAAATTCCCCAAGAAAACTATTTTTTAGGTTTCCAGAGATTTCCGGGGAGGAGGAGTAATTACTCTTTTGGCACAAAAGCCTATAAAGGATTGATAGACGGCGATTTCAATTGGGAGGCGTGTGGTAAGCAAGCCGCAATTCCCACCGTCGTTGGCTAGCTAGGTTCGTAACTGTCGCTTCTAAAGTGGCCTAAGGGGAACAGATTATCCCAGTAGTAGCTCGCTGGACTAGCAACGCGTAGGTCCCGGGTTTGAGTCCAGCAGTATTGCCCTTAGATTTTCTCTTCCTAGGTACCTCTTATAGCTCACTGCCCGGTGATGGGCAGGGTTATCTAAAACGAGACTTAATTGTCCCAAAGGAGTGCACTAAGAAGGCTCAGATCTTTGGGGTAGCTACATTGGGCCCAGGGGAGCTTCGGGTAGCAAAGCGCCTGGTCCCTCCCCATAGACCATAAAAAAAAAAAAAACCATTGCTTCCCATTTTTCTTTCACGATGCTGGGTCATCACAGACTTTGCCCTCACGGGATTCGAACCCTGAACTCTTGTGCCAAAAGCGAGTGCGCTAGCCGCTAGACAAACGCATGACAATGCTTAAGCGGCAACTTAAGCTTTCCTCTACAGAAAATTTCAATATAATGTACGGTTCGTAGATTGTCAGGACCGCTAGCTGAGCTATCTTCTCATCTACCTTCCCAGTGATGACCAGGGCATGCGATAAATATCGTCTTTTCTAACATCCTAGGCGAAATAATGTCTATTCTGGTTCCCTGGAAACTGCAGCGGGATAGAGATAACAAGTCCCAAAAAAAAAGAAGCCTGGATTGGAGGAATTAAGTGAAAAAAGAAGCAGAAACGCATTATTACAATTTTTTAAAGTTTAATGAAAATCGGTTGTGCGATTTTACCGCCAAACATATACTTCTCACAGAATCTATAATGTTTCCTTATGCTTTACCAGTGAAATGTTATTGTGATGTTGTGTTGTATGTTTGTAGTAGCACCACGAGCGGTTTAGTAAAAGGTCTTGTAAGTATATATGTTTAAGAGAGAAGTAATAAGAATAATTATGAAAACGCTGGTAGATTAAATTAAATATATTATCGCTTAAAGATATTTAAATGCTATTCAATGACACAACAATATTAATTAATTTATTGAATTTAGTTGGAATAAACTCTTAAGTTATAACTTAAAACTGACACAGTCCTGATGTGTTCTCTTCGGTGTCTACAACAAAACTATGCTTGAAGGAATGTCTTCTAATTGTTCGTTTAATTCCTTCCCTGTGAGAAGAAGGGGTAGGACAATGCTATCAAGTTCATGAACTCTAAAAGATAATAGTGGTCTTCTACCTGAAATGTCCTTTTGCAAGGGAATTGTCACATATTCTTGAAATATTTTTGATTTTTTTTTTTTTAAATTAAATATATTTTTATGTTTCTTGTATCCATCACACCAGTTTCTGAACATTCGCCCATCTTCTGAAAGAAATCTGGTAGAAATACTAAAAAGCCTTCTAATATAATCCGGGAATAGCAAAAACCAAACCACTGAAATACGGTCAAATTGTGCTACTAATTTTTGTAACATGTCATTTCATTGAATAATCTAGAATCACACACAGCTATACTAAAGCTTCTTTATATTAAAACAATCCTATACAAAAATAAATTTCTAAAATTATTACAATAAAATTCAAAATTCAACAGCTATATTTTAAAAAAATAATTGAAGTAATAAAAAATAACATGCACAAATGAAGGTCCAATTAAAATTTTTTATGCCTTATAAAAAAAAAATAAGGTGTATGCAGAAAAATAAGTGCTAAAAAATACATTAAATTCTTTTATGCAGAAAAATAATTATCATACCAGATATAATCAGAGTGATAAAAAAAAATAAAAAAATAAATTATTCCTAACTGACTAATGATCCTACAAAATGGAATAAAATACAATATGGAATAAAAACCATTTAAATGTGGTAAAAACATAAATGAACATATAAACATAAATTTAATGTATAATGTTTTACCTAGCGAAGCAAAACAACTAATAACATCACACTAAATAAACTATAATAAATAAATAATTATATATTTGTGTGTGTGTGTGTGTGTGTTTGTGCATGTGTATAAGTGTGTATGTTTTTTTTGTATTTGTGTGTATAGATATATATAAATGGATTAACAACATTTCTGGCCCACTATATGCAAATCAAAGTCGATTGTTATGTTTTCATGGTCGGTTTAATGGTAGCACACAAGGTCTCGTTTCTTGTTCTTTTTTCTCCTTTTAAAAGACAAACTAAATCTAAAGTAATTAACTTGGCAAGATTACTTTTCTAATCCCGCTACTAAAAAAAAAATTAACTGAAGATAATTTAAAAATAAAAGTATCTCTAAAAAAAAAAAACATACAAAACATCTAATCTAATGTGCATCTCCTTTATAAATATATATATATATAGGCCAGTTAAAGGAAGGAACCAAAACTACTTTATATAAAGCGAATAATTGGGGGAAACATATATTGTGTGTGTTTTTTAACTGGCTAGTGGAAAAGATCACTTTTTACATCTTCTTCTAACCAATCAACAAATTCTGTCCACACTATAAGAAACTAAGCACATGGTTTATTTATTTATTTATTTATTTATTGCGTGTGAAACTGTTTTGTAAAATAACCTGCTCACTCTCTGCCTATGCCTTCTGTTATAATCCTAATTAAAATGTATATACACACAAACAAATACATACACCAGAATATAAACATACTCACAAGTCGTACATTATTACTCTATGCATTATCTTTATCCATATACGTATTTATTTATGGACATTGATTAAAAAAAAAAATAATAATAATAATAATAAATCCGGAATAAAAGGAAGAATATAAATCAGCTGGTTGAAGATCTTAATATTATGTATATTATATTATTCAATAATTTGGTGATAATTTTTATTTTATTTTTTTTGTTTAAATAAAAGATATTTATTTATATGTCAAGATCATTGAAGACAGAGGTTTTTTAAAGTAATTGTTTCACACTTTTGCAAGTTTCAGAGTATTCAGTTTTACTTTCTCTAACTACAATAAGTAAGAGGAAGTAATGTTTATGTTAATTATTCTAAATAGATATAAGCAATATAAAATATGCACAAGATGATCATATTACTGGTTCCTTCTAGGATTACCCAGCATGTACTGTATCTATATCATTCAAGAGTGTTAACAGTCCGCTATAACAACACATATTATGGGCCAAGACAAACCTACACAGGATTACCACAAGGTGCAGTGTTCAGCCCTATGCTATTTAATATTTACACGGCAGATTTGGAACTGGCATTGGGTCCAAAAGTTGGTATATCACAGTTTTTAAATGATATTATTCTCTACAGCCAACAGAAAGAATTAGAGAACGCAGTGGAATTGCTAGACATGGCCATGAGATCGTTAGATAAGTGGTGTAGAAATGCAGGTATCCAATTATCAGATAGCAAGAGCAGTGTGATAGTGTTTACTAAACGAAGAAAATATCAGTTAACGTCACCAGTGCAACTGGGCGAACATAAACTGCAGGTAGTACCGGTGACGAAGACATTGGGAATGTATTTTGATGTAAAACTCATCTGGAGATCGCACATTGAGTATCTATGCAATAAATGCGAACAGGGGCTTAATGTACTAAGATATATTAATCATAAGAACTATAGAGTAGTTATAAAAATGGCTCTTACTATCTACAGGCAGCTTATTCGTTCTAGACTGGATTATGGGTGCTTTCTTTACGGGGACGCTTCCCTTACTCATCTGAAGAAAATTGATATCCAATTCAAGTCACTTCGATCCTGTCTTGGCGCACTCACATCTAAGAGAGAGCTGCTCTCCTTATCAGAAGGAAGTTTCTAGCCTGTCGGTTCATCGCAGATAGAATGTATTTAATAAAACAGCCTAGTATCATGAGGATTAGCAGACTCTCCCCACGAGTCTCAACAGAAAAATTTTGGAACCGAAAAACACTCCTATACTAGTAGATCAATTCTGTTCCCTTTCACAGTTTTCGTCTTCGCTATATCGATCCGCATGTCGGCCACAATACCACTTCATTTTAGCTCTTTGGGCTCCCAGGAGCATATTCTAACAGATTTTTACAAATTTGATAATTCTATTCCACCCTCAATTAATAATGCTAACCTTTCTTCGAAAATAGAGCAATATTATCCCGGCGCATATTGTCTCTACACTGACGGCTCTAAGAGTTCAAATGGGGTGGGATGTGCGATCTTTGTACTACAAACCGGCCCCACTTCGTTATACAAATTAAACCAATATGCTTCCATATTTACCACTGAATTAGTAGCAATAAATAACTCCCTTCATTTTGCAGCCTCGCTTCACTCTTCCACTATTATTATCCTCTCTACAGCCAAAGCGTTCTCTCCAGACTGAAGCAACCAGGTAAAAATTCATCCTTCACATTATTGCAAACAGTGCAATTACTTAAGAACTTGCAGTTGGAAGGAAAGGTAGTCCGCCTAATATTAGTTAAGGGACACTCCGGATTAAGAGGTAACGAAATGGCGGACTAAGGGGCGAGAAGTGCGGCCTCTTCGGTCTACCCACAGATAAAATGTTATTAGTTGCTGATGTTAAAAATTATGCAAAAGCCCAATATTATAAGAAGTGAAGTGCCGAATATGAGAAATTGAGGAATGTTCAAGGAACCGAGGTTTTATACCGGTTTAGAAACACACATACCCACTAAGCCATGGTTCCATGCCTTCAGCGAAAGTAGAAAGTTTTATACCTTAATATGCAGCCTGAGGTTCAACCATAACTTCAGTCCTCACCACCAGGATCGTATAGGAATCACGATTGATCCCAAATGTCCGTGCCCACCTGATGCAAAAATTGATGCGGAACACATCATTTTAGCTTGTGGAAAATATTCCAATGGAAGAGAATAATTGTTATGGAATTCCATAGCTGAAGCTGGATGTACACTACCGCCGAACCTAAATTCTATTTTAAATAACCACAAGACATAGATAGAACTCTATAACTTCATAAAGAAACATAATATAGATCTGTAAATAAGCCTACAATAAATATAAATAGTTACAAATAAATAAACAATAGACACAATATAAATATAAACTGATAAAATATAAATGATCACAATTAAAGGGTTATTAATTTGGCGATCTGCAAAATACAGGAAGCCAAAAAAAAAATATATATATATATATATACTTATTGCTTATAATTATTTATAACTACTTATAACTATTTATAACTGTTTTGGAGGAGGTGGGAGGATGTGAAGAAGAGGTGCTGGAAAGTAGTAAACAGGCCCGCAAGGCAATAAGAATGCCACATCCGGTGCTGAGGGGCAAAACCTTTTCAAGAGAAAATAAAAAAAGAATATTTTATTCCTTATTGAAGGAATTCTTACGTATGGAGCTGAAACCTGGACCACTACACGGAAGATACGTGCGAAGATGAACGTGATAAGAGATGGGCTACTGGAGACGATGTGTTCAGAAGACCAGACTGGATAAGGTTAGGAATATAGAGATACGAAAGAAAAGTGGAAATAAATGAAACAGTTGAGGAAAGAATAAATAAAAGGAAACTGGTGAGGTATGGACATCTCAGAAGGATGCCTCTGGTAAGATGGCCAGAGAGGATTAGAGAATGGATCCTCCAGAGAAACAGAAGAAGAGGCAGACTGGCAAGGAGATGGGAGGAGGACCTCTCCAAGGGGGGGAGACAGGAAGAGATAGAAAGAGGAAGTGACCTGACGGCAAGCCAAGTGAAGGGAGACACCGGCTAAGTAAAGTAATTATAAGCAATATACAAGTTTCGATAAACAAGGATCTTGTGATGTTCTAACACAAAAATATGGGGGAAAAAAAAGGAAATCTGCTATGAAAACGCTTCTCAAGACTTAACGCTACCGATTAAAGTAAATTATCACACATTTTTCTTTAAATTTGGAATTTTTAATTGAAGTATAGTTAACAGGAATATAAGGGAAGGGAAGTATTCTATACTGTTACACAAAAAATATGTAAATAAAAGAATGGCAAGCGGCAGCTGAACTATATTTTCTATTAGATTTACTGAGATAATGAAAACATAACATGGAATTGTCGGCCTGTAAACTATCAAGAGTTCTACCTTAACCCCCTTTAACCACAGGTCAGGTAATATTTTTCCATTCGTTCGTCTGTTATTGTTAAATCATTAACAAGCATGAAATGAATAATTATGCCCAATGGACTGGTTGGGGTTAATTGATTCAGATATCATGAACGACATATTGTGGAATAAATACATATTTTTTTCTTTAAATAAATATATTATAATAATATGTTTAATTTTTTCAAGAATTCATAAAGTACTCCTTTATTTTATTATTACCATTTTTTTTCCACGCGATTTAGCCATTTGAATTTACACTGGAATCAAATTAAACAATTATTTTCTCTGAATTCACATTAAAAATATTTACATAAATTATGTATAAAATATTAGAATATTAAATTTGTGTGCGCTAATAAAAAAAAATTGCACTGCCCACCACAGGATAGTGAGCTGTAGAGACTCCTAAGAAGAGAAGATCTAAGGTCAGCAGTGCTGGATTTGAACCCAGGATTCTAATGAGATTTTTCATTGTGATAAATTTACCATCATCACATACAATAACATCAAAATAATATATTTAAGAACTAAATGAAACTTGAAAAAAAACGTTTGAATAGAAATCAATACTATGGAATCTGTACGAACTAGCAAAATACGACGATTACATAATACATCAATTACACATGCAATATGGACGAAATCCATAATGAATCCAGCTTCCATTTACATTTACAGCTTCTTACATTTTGGACCCAAAAGCATCTTTTCACCTTTTTTTGTAAAATTAAGCGAGATGTTCATGTCGAAGGTCAGAAACATTTTACCTTCCTGAGAGCATTCTTTAACATTCTAACCATGTCCCAAACAGTCTATGGCTTCTGATTATTTTCTAATGCACCTTATTACTTGACTACTCATATTTCCTTGGGTGGGTGTGGACAAAGATGGTCCATTGTTTGTAATAATCTTAGTTCACGTCTTTTTTGTTCTTCACATAATTCTGATGTTGGTCACCAATCGATTTGTAACTTAATGAACTTCATACATATAAACTCTTCCAATTGAAACTTTAAGCATACAAAACTAAATAAACAAACAAATTCTTTAGAAAGTTAAGAAATTTTCAAAACCGGAAGTTATATCAACAATAATTCATTTGTTAAAGGAAATTGATAGAAACTGAAGGATTTAAGATGGATGTAATAAAAGAAAGAGATCATGTTGGCCATGATCCAAGTCCGTCTTGTCTGAAAAATTCCTTCAATGTAACAATACAACAACCACAATGAATCAAACTTTCTCAGTGTTTTTGTTATAAATCAAGTGTGTATAGTTTGTATGTATTTAGTTTAAAGGGGAGAATACACTGTGTTCTGTCTACACTGTGTTCTGGACCATTCAGTCAGTCTAACAATAACTCACTGAGTTCGGAGCATGCATATATAGTAACCATACTGCAACAATGGACATACCAACAAATAAATCCTTTTTTATTTTGTTTATTCGGCAAATCACATCAGTACACTATTTACCTCGATCCTCTGTTATGGAGTATTTTCTTTTTTTAATTAATCTTTAAAATGTTCAAAAGAACGGTAAATCTAATAATTTTGATATAATATTTAGTAGATTTTTGTAGAGATTATTGCACTGCGACCTGAAAGATCTATTGCGCCCCCCGGAGCACTGTCCAATGCACAGCCGGCCTCCAGCCACAGACAACACCGCCCATCCCGGACAGTGAGTTGTAGAGCCTCCTAGGAAGAAAAAAATCTACGGGATTCGAACTCGGGACCTCCGCGTTGCTAGTCCAGCGCGCTACCAATGAGCTAATCCCTTCCTTCTCCCTTGGCTTTCGCCAATTAACTAGGGACGGAGACCCTGGTTTGTGTAGTGTGTTTGTCCTTGTCTGTAAAGTGTAGAGTGTATGTATTTTAAGTGTATTGTGTACTGTTCTGATGAAGTGCATGGAGTACTGAACTGTGGTAACCGGTAGGGTCGCTACTCCCCAAGTAACTGCATGCAACAGATACCCCTTGCGGACAAGATTCCTTGTAAAGGACTGGCGAAAATATCCTCCTAACTTTTAATGTTAACTAAATCAATCATCAAGCGCCCTTTTAAATTCATTCATCATTTGATGCCTATTTTAAATTCAAATCAAATTCTGTTAAAGGGGAGGGAACAGCTAAGTGGATTAGCAACCCGGAATAGCTAAGTGTTTAGCGTACTGGACTTCCACGCGGAGGACCCGGGTTCGAGTCCAGCTGTCGTAGGGCTATATTCCATTCTCTTACCGCCAGCTGTCGAAGTTTAAATCCCAATCAATCAGTTCTTGTAGTGGGCGTGGTAAAAGGGTGGAATGCGTAGTTGACGCGCTGTGGAAGTCAGTGCGGTGACGCGGTGATGCGATTGCTGATGTAACTATTGAGTTCAATCCCTAGTGTGGCAAATTTGCTGGCGATTGGTTCCACTACACAAATAATCATTAAACATAAGTAAAAAGATTTTAACTGCTGCAAATAAAAATAACACGACGCTAAAGCACTTCACGGCCATCATTATATCAATAAATTACAAAAAAAAACATCTACCCTTAGATATTTTCTTCGTAGGAGCCTCTACAGCTCACTGTCCGGTGATGGACAGTGTTGTCTGTACCGAAAGAACACTGTCTGGAGGCCGGCAGTGCACTGAGAAGGTTTCGGGCGCCAATGTCCATAGATGTTGACGCGCCTTAAATAAAAAAAAAATAAAATAAAATCTGTTAAAGTAAATTGGCTGATATTAGCGTGATTTTGGAAATAGAAGTGCAATTAGCAAAAGAAAACTATCAGTATTTCATCAATATGTATGTAACGTAATAATAAATACAAAGAGAGTCGTGTTTTTTTTTTTTTTTTTGGAACATCAGAGATTTATCATAACTATTTAATAACTAAATTCTCAAAATTTATTACTGACAATTTTTTTGGAAATTTGGAATTGTTAAACAAGCGTTTACTACCTATTATTATAAAGGTCCTGGAACCACAGATCTACTGAAAATTAACTCCCTTAGAAACACGCAGCATGAAAAAAGCTGATATGTGTAATAGGATCCATAGCAGAGAAAAGACAAAAATGACAGGACCACTCTCTCGGACTAGAGTGGGAGAAACTATATAAATACAGCCGTGGGAGATAAATATACAACAGAGTTCACTCGCCAGTCACAACGTGTCATTTACCTCACCCTTTACCATTCAAGTGTCACTTTTAAAATTACACAGTGTTCACCCATATCTAGTTTGTTCATTCCATTCCTCCCCTTCATCATACCCATTATATTGGTGGCAGCGTTTTTGATTCCGCGTTTCGTTCAGCTTCAACATACTCATTATAATAAGAAACACTCATACGACATTCTGTTACTTAAACTTATATTTCCGGTCAAACTCTTGATACTATTACAAACAAGATAAAAAAAAACAATGTAAAACAAAAACAGACTAATACTATTTCTAGTTGTGAAAGTTTACATGTATTGCAAAAAAAAAAAATAGATGGGTGATATTTTAGAAGAAACTGCTATAATTATGTAAAACAGTTAAATATTCTTTACAAAGTTTCTAATGAACAATAAAAACGTACTCTTTTCTGGTAAGCTATTAATTTACTTCGGCCGCTGCTATTTAGTGACTAACTGTAATATTACTCTTTAACTAATGCAACAATCTCAAAAAAAAAACAAACAGGAAAAATAAATATATAGACTAAGTAAGAGCAAACATTGGACAGATAATCTTTCATATTACAAAAGTAATTTGTATCTGTCAATATTGCCTGCGGGACTAGTACTTTTTCTTCTTTTTTTTAACGGAACATATAAACATGAATCGTTAGCGAGGGGGGGGGGGGAACTTGTTAAATTAAACAAAAATATATTCAACGCTTACTCAAATAACTTTTAAGTTATAGGTTGTTAAGAAATGTGATAGCACGAAATCAATTTACTTTGCAATTTTTGCATTAATTATTGTTTTTTAGTTGCTGTAAGTTTATAATTGCACTAAGTCTTCTTTATTAATCTTGGCATTGATAGACATTGTTGGAAATAGATCAAATATGACGGTTCATACCCAAAAACTTTTCTTATATACCGAGCATGAAGTTTAAAAATATAACAAAAAGAGGGTCTAGACCAGTGATGGCGAACCTATGACACGCGAGCTCATATTTGGTGACACGCATCTTCAAAGATAAAAAATTTCATAATTCAAAAAAATCTTCTTTTATTTTTGATAATGTAGCTCATATAGTTAGCAACTCTCTCTGTTTACTACATATTTTGTGTTTAGTTTGTTTCATGGAAATTATAAATACCGATTAACATTTTTTTTAATTTTATCCCTGAAAAAGACAATAAATTTGTCGAAACGTTGGAAAAGATTTAAAACAAAAGTGTACATTTTATTGACCGCTCCTCGAGATCTCCTTTACTTGTTTTACTAACAATTTTTTCATCCACATATTTTTGTGAGACATTGTTCTCACCATTAAATAATATTAAGACAAACAAACAGAATAGGTTAACAGATGAAGTCAGTGGCGCTTGCTTAGCCTTGAAATGTACCAAGTATAAACCCGAAATAGAAGATTTAGCAGACAAACTTCGGCACCAAAAAAAGTCATCAGAGACATTTTCCGCGGTAGCCTGCTTCATTTTTTAGTCATCGACCGGTATCGGGCGTTCGCCCATCTTCAGGATGCGTTTTTCAGACAGTGTGACAACACCGACATGCACAGAGCAAACTTAGTTTTCACACCCGAAACCGGTCGATGACCACAAAATGAAGCAGGCTACCACGGAAAATGTCTCTGATGCTTTCCAGCTCTGCGGAACCAACCACCACACCAAAAAAGTCACTAATTTTTCATATATATTTATTTTCTAATTGTATAAATTTATATTGTTTTTCTGTTTTTGTTCAATTATATTTTATATATATATATTACTTGATTTTGTATGTTAAGTGTCAATGAAATATGTAAGACAAGTCTCTAAATTTAAACTATTGGTTTCATAATTTTGGCTTTTGTATTTTAAATGGTATTAAACAAATAATTAACTTGATGAGTGACACGCCACGAGAATTATGTTTCTATTTTTCAAAATTTGACACACCGAGCTCAAAAGGTTCGCCATCACTGGTCTAGACCGATCTCCAAGAGTAATATGTACGAAGGTAATATGTATAATTAGGGAGCTGAAATAGTTTCTTGATAAAGAACCAAAGAACCCTTTCAACACACTCGAATTCTTCTGAACCCCCATATCTGTGCACCGTAACGAAGTTGTTTTAATGAAGTGGTATGAGTATTTTCCTCCTTTTTTATTGTATGAGCTCATATGAATTTGATTCCACAAGCATAAGTTGGTAACTTGGGAACCATCATTCAATACCTACATGAAGTAACTTATTAAAATAAACAATAGATACATTCTTGTTGTTAGACTTGGTAACCTACTCTCTAAACTAACAGGATTTACAGATTTGAAAATTGCGAAATTACAAAACAATCTAACGTAAAACAAAGTACAATATAAGAAACTCCGCACCTTTAAATGTAATCGCTCCCTTTTAGATTAGTATAACTAATTTGGTCAGTTATTCTCACTGACCTTAAAAAAATTACTTCATAACTGAAACTTTGTGAACAAATCCCGTTACACTAGAGTCCTTTTACAGTTCTCTTACACATTACCCTATTAGCAACAAATACTGTATCTTTGTAACACCCCCACCAATTCCATAACTGTCTGAAGTGACGCTAAAGAGATAATGGTGTTTATCGTTGGATGGGCACAGTCATGATGTCTGTCACGTCTCTTGTCTTTGAATGTCAGTGTAACTTATTTACTTTCTTGGCGACTCCAGCTGAGCTTCCTTCTGTCGTTTAATTTTTTTAAGTATTTTAGAAATTCTTTGAGTTCTCCTTGAGTGAAAAAACGCTGCTCTTGTCTGTATTTCCACTACCTCACCTTTAACACCATCTTTCTTTTACTGTTTCATATAAGAAGTAAATCAGGTCAAGGCTAAAGAGGACTGCCGCTCAGATTGGAGGCGGATAACGCCCCCCCACCCCAACTGACATATTGACCGGTATTTACTTTAAAATTATACTTAGTGTTCCTTTTTTATATAGGCCAAATTAAATTACTAAAAGAACGGAATATAACAAAACATACACACGGACACGATTTTTAAAAAAATCTTGTTTGAAACAATCACACGACTTTCTCTTAATGCAGTTTTTTATTTTTTTTATTTAAATTTAAGGCGCGTCAACATCTAAGGTCATTGGCGCCCGGAGCAGCGTCCGCTCTAGGGTTGGGCAACCCGGACATTTGTGCGGTGCGCTAAAATTTAGGGGCGCCATTTTGACTGTAAGTGTGAGAAAAATATTGATGTTAAAGATTCAGTTAATAGAAAATTTCACATATCGATTTTTTCCTTAGTTAAAAATTTACAGTGCGTAGCATAATTATATTTTTTATGTCTAAAAGCTAAAAATATTTATACTATTATTGAAAAATTAACGCAGAATTTGTAAAGGACGATGCTTGAACTTGTTTTAACATGCATATACTTCTCTGAACAGAATAGCATTAGCAGAGCATTGCTTCAGCAAGCATAGACTTGCTTAAAAATATATATATATATATATTCTTAAGGAGCGGTAATTTGTCTTTTTGTCCGGGGCGGCGTAATCGTTAGAGCGGGCGTTGCCCAGAGCCTTCTCTATCGCTACAGATAACATTGTCCATCATCGGACAGTGAGCTGTAGAGGCTCCTAGAAAGAAAAAAAATCTAAGGGTAGCACAGCTGTACTCGAACCCAGGTCCTCCGGCGTGGGAGCCCAGTATGCTAACCACTTAGCTATTACCTTCCCTTTCTGCTACTACTGTTAATACAATTATAAAATAGACAAATTTACTTTAAACTTTAAAATTTTTACACAAAATCTAAGGGGAAGGGGGCTAGAACATGCTGGTTAACTGCATATAAGCTGATAGTGCAACTGTAATTACATTTTATTCCAGAATCAAGTTTTGCAAAAAAAAAAATAATAATAATTGCGTTAAAGAATCAGTTTAATTTCAGATGTTTGGTCCGGAATAGTATGTATGTGTGTGGAAGAGCATAGCTGTTTCCCTCTTTAAGATCCAGACTGAGGTCAATCTTAGACGAGTAAGATCCGGAACTGGATTCTTGTTCCCAAGACGCAAAAGTTATTATCGCTCTTTGCGTTAGTTCTATCTGAGCCCAGAGAGGTTTTGACTAGCGCAAAATAATTGGTTTAATATTAACCCTATGTTATAGAAAATCGTAGAAATTTACGAGAAATGTTCAAATTCTCGGAAAACCAGTACTGGGTAAAACCACTTTGTTTAAAACGATTTTCATAAATTTGATGAAAATTTATGGGAGGTACTAGAACCATTATGCTTTAGATTAGAATTAGTGGAACCGCCAAAAAAATATCACATTCGTCGAAAAAAAATGTTTGAAAAACTGAGGTACTTTTAGATGGTAGATTTTGCCGAATCCTTCCGTATCACAGATACCGTGGTAGTTCCTAAAAAAACAAATTTACAAAAGTGGAGCTGCTTAATTACATTAAGTTGCTAAAACACAGCATACTAATCAATCGTGAGACATTTGGAGACTAATAAAGACATTGATGTTATTAATGTTATGTACAATGTATTTGTCAACGTTGAGGTTTACATGAGTAGGAATTAAAACAAATCAATCCACTCATTGTGCATACTAGCTGTAAATATGGTTACAGACTATAGCTAGCGTGTCCAACAAAATTCCCTCAACCAGAGGAGTCAGTTTGGTCGGTTCAATACCGATTTCGTCAAAAAATTGAGAAGTCTTTTTTGGGATTGCTCCTCTCGAGCCGAACCATAACCCTCGGACTTCAAAGTCCCTCTCTCCAAATCTCTCTCTGTATTTCTCCCGGAAATATTTGATACACTTCTCGTATATCTTCTTCTTTTCCGCTGCTACATTGGCTGCTTGATCTTTGTCATTGCTTTAGCTAGATTTGTTCATTGCTAAGGAGACAAATCGCTTTAGCACAAAAACGATTTATTTAATCAATCCAAAACTACCTTTTCAACAAAGTCCCCAACAACATTTATACACATCGTCCCATTGTACTTCTGATTTGTGTATGTCTCTGGCATAAAATTCTTGATAGATCTCGAAATCACTTTTGCACCTGCATTTTTAACTTCTTTATTGGATTGAAAATGTTTCCTCTTAAAGGGGTCCAAACAAATAGAAGTCCGATGGGGCGAAGTCGGGGCTGTAGTGGAGGATGCGGAAGGGTCTCTTACCCCACTTTTTCTTGGTTTCTTTGTGGACGTCCATAAATTGTCTTGCAATCCATCTCGTACAAATTTTCTTAAACTGCAGCTTATTCTGAATAATGTTACGGACAGTTCTAACAATAGCGTGTACTTCTTCAGCTATCAGTTCAACAGTAATACGCCTGTTGCTCTAAATTAACGCATTAATGCGAGATTCGAGGGAGGAAGTTGCAACTTCAAGCGGTCGTCCACTTCGTTGCTCGTCTTACAGACATTTACGCGGCCACTTTTAAATTGTTCCACCCATTTGTAAACGTTCGAACGGTTCAAACAACTATTCCCGTACACTTTCAACATTCTTTCTTGGATTTCAACTACCTTTGATATACTTCTGCAACTAAAAATCTAATGACTAAGCGCTGTCCTTGCGAGATGCAATGCTCCAGAGGACTCACCATTGTTAACTGAATACATTTTTGAGGTTATGCTTACCCGAATACTCTTGAATAGCTGATGAGAAACTAAGTATAAGGATGCCAACTTGACGCAATGAAACTTGTATTAATTAAACAAACCGTTTATGAGCTACAGTGATTTGTTTCGTTACATATTGAATGACCCTCAAGTATTTTGTTCACAAAAAAACACATATACGTACGTTTCGCTTAAAATCTTCTTCTTCTTTTTTTCAGGCTCTCAGGGAGACCGAACTAAAAAACATGTATTTCCGGTGAAGAACTTAATTTAGAAAATTTGACATGATTGGTTAATTCCTCTTAAACTGAAATAATAATAATAAAAAAAAAAACTCTAAGTACTTCAGCATCACTAAGCATGTAATTTAATAACTGAGAGATTAAACCTCTTCATATTTCATTTATAACAATAAAAAAAAAAATAATAATAATAATAATTTAGAAGGCAATTATTAAATATAAGAAAGTGATTAAATTGTAACTGACATAAAGATGGGGGGGGGGGGAGAAACTTATATAAGAAGCTTTAATAAAACACACACAAAACATATATACGTATTATACAAGTTGATAAAGGGTGTATTATGTTATTCAATATATTATATATGGTTGTGCAGTTTTTATTTCTATTATGATTGTTTATTTTTATTGTGGCCAATAATTTATTTTGAAACCTAACCTTTACTTATATATTGATAAACAAAAAAAAGGTAATACGTGAACTTTAAAAAATCCAATAATCCAATTAAGTAGGCTAAAAAAAAAATTATATGTATATAATAGTACAGAAACTGAAGTAGTTCTTAAATAAAGAAGATTTTTATAAAAAGGTTTCTGTACCGGGCTATATCTCTTCATTCTTTTTATAAAAGCAGCAGTTAGTTGGTTAAACCCTGCTCTTATACTTTACTTTGGTCTACCAACCAACACCACTCTAGATCGTTACGGAGAGATGCAATGTACCATAAGATAACCCCCTTTTTTCTTCTTCTATATCTTTTCACTTTTTTATTTATCAGCTCTGTTTCACTTTAATATATTCTTACTGGATAACAATAGGCAGTGACATTTTATTTTACAAAATAGATTGTAAAGTTTGTGTGTGTGTGTAGAGAGAGAGAGAGAGAGAGAGGGGATTAGTAACTTCTTTTCTTTTTAGAAAACTGGTTTCTCACAGAGAATGTGTTTTTTTTTTTATCCGACTTATTTTTTCCTTTACCCTCTTTGTCTTTCCATTTTCCTTCTTTCCAATTTATTTCATTTTCATTTTTCATCAGACAAAAAGTTTTTTTTTTTTGTTTCATTCATTCTCAGTCGGATATATTTATATTTATATACCTATACATTACAAAGATCGTTAAATACGTAATAAAAATATTGTACGTATCCAAAACTTGATAAAAATTGTTGAATATATGAATTATTCCTGACCGGTTTCGGATTTTCGTCAAGAGTAAATTTATCAAATTCGTGCAAGAGAGAGTTCACTCTCTTGTGTTCACAACAATTGTTGGTTTGTTGATTGTTATGTATGTGCGGAAGGGAGGTTATAAGGTGTAATTTGTACATTTTTGGGCGAATTAATAAATCTAAATTGTATCGAAATATATTATTGTTATATATTTTATGATTGTAAAGTAAGGAATTTTTCCGATGTATATATTTATAAATTTGGGTTTTTTTTTTAAGGCTGGAAGGCACAAAAGAAACAGTTAGTTGAGTCAGAGATACCTGGCCTACCCCTATCACTACATTCATTTAGGACAAAGGGAATTTCCCTCTTCTCACTTTCTCCGAGGTGGAGGTAGAATATATAAGGTGGGATTCTTTTACAAAGGTTATGCTACTATGTGTGTGTGTGTGTTTAATGGCAAAATGGCCCATTGTCTTCTAAACCCAGTATGCTATCACTATAAATTATCCCAATCTCTGAAATTTGAAATTCGAATAAGTAAATGTTGTTTCTAACGCTATCACTGAGATATCTCTTATGCTTTCCATCTCTGCGGAACCAACCACAACAATTACTGACGAACTTTTTTATCTCCACTGCTATCTCCACAGGCTAATCTCTAAACCATGACTACTTTTGATTTTAATTTTTTTTTTTAACTTACTATAAGGGTGGTGAATTCGTTCAATCACTAAGCATCTGGTAAGAAACTTTCTCACAACTTTCTCTTGCTGCATTCCTACAGTTGTTGACAACAAATTTTCTTGAAACTTCGTCTTTGTAGTTGTTTAAATATTTTTCTACCTTCAAGATTCTAACTTAATAATGATTGGGATGCAGAATAAGATAGTTTCGGCCTCAGATTTTCGTCAGATCCGGTAGCTGTCAAGGGAAAATATTTTTCAGTTCTGTAACTATTGATTCTTTACTCCATAGATATTGATAAGTTTTTTTTTATCATCCATGGAATTATAAAAAAAGAAATTGTTAAAAAACATATTATAATAAGAACAATCCCAATTAGTATCTACTTGACTTGGATAAATTTTTAATGACATCGTGTTAGTGTTTAACAACAAAGATTCTTGTAAGATTATTTATAAGAAACTGTAGAAACGAATAACGAACGATACTTTATTATAGAAACCTTTTCTTAACTTAATGCATACCACACTGTTTAGAAGAACAATAGGGGTGGCGCGTGAGGTATAATAATACTGAGATAGTATAAGGGAAGGGTAGATGGAGTCGTTGCTGCACTGTTTGGTCCACACAATATACAAACAACCGCACATTGCCTTATCCACCACCTAGGACATCTGTATACTGGCCATTCTTAACAGTCATGTTTTATATACCAATTGTTCTAAAACAGGTGTATTTCTTATTTTTGTGTTTGTTAATGTCTGCCGTCACACAAAACCCTTTTTTTTTTTATTTGTATGAGTATTGTCTTTGTTATCATTCCATTCTTTTGTTGAACAGTTTTTTTTGGCCAAAAATTTATACATTTATAAATAAGTGTAACATTTATACGAAAAGAGTTTATCAGAACGCAGGCAAAAGAGAGACAATTTATTCAACAGTTTTCCAAGAGTTCATTCCAACTTGCTTTGGTTTCGTTTTTTTTTTTTGTTTACATATATATTCATCCTTCGTCAGGAAGGTAGGAAGATACTTCACATAAGCTTAAGCGAGGAATTTAAGGCACATAGTTAACCAGAGTTTACCTACCGATTTAATGTTGCTAAAAGCCTTTAAATCGATCCAAGATCACCTAATACCATTAAATAAGAGGACAGAGGTTGGTGCATTAAGATTACTAACAGAACATCGATCTAACTTAGCAAACATACAATGCAATCGGTCCTTATGACGACAACGTTGGAGACGTTTAGTCTAAATTAAAAAAAAAAAACAGATGTGAAACACTCACACAACTTTCTCTTACTTCAGTTTTCAAAATTATAATTGACAAATTTTATAGTTAGTGTACCAAATTTAATGAAATTCGTCGAAAACTGAAAAAAACTGTTCAGCAAAAGCACACTTCCGGCTTACTAATTTTCTTTAAACTCGGAATTTTAGCCATCTATTTATTTCTAATTAAGTTTTATTTGGATGATGGAGTTGTATAATATATCGTCCAATTATACTTTATCAACTACGATAGCACTTTAGAGAAAAAAAACATAACCCCTCCTCACCTAAAAGTGCCTTTAAATGAATTTTCCCAGTCAAATATTTCAAATAAAAGTTGTAGATCTTTGTATGTGTAGTTTATATACAAAGTTTCAAGAAAATCGTTTGAGACATTTTTGAGAAAATCGCAAAAAAGTGAAAAAATTATTTAGTAATATTTGGTAATGTATACGCACTTCCGGTCATCCAATTTTTTTCAAACACGAAATTTCAACAATATATTTATTTCTAATTAACATTATTTGGATGATAGAATTGTAATAATTAATTAAAATAGCACTTTAGATAAAAACCTAACTCCATCCCTCCCGTCAAAAGTGCCCTTAAATGAATTTTCCCGGAGAAATGTTTCAAATAAAAGTTGTAGCTCATTGTATGTGTAGTTGATAAATCAAGTTTAAAGAAAATCGTCGGAGACATTTTTGAGAAAATCGTAAAAACGTAAAAAAAAACAACTAGTAAAGTGGTACTTTCGGTTGAGGAATTTTGACAGATAAAGTACTGTCGCAGATGCCATGGTGATATACCTAAACGGAATATCAAGTTTCAACTTTCTATGGTTTCTCGTTTTTTAGCTATGCTGTTCACATACACATACACATAGACCATTTCCTAAAAACCACTTTTTTGAACTCAGGGGACCTTAAAAACGGATATTTCCGGTGAAAACTCGATATCGAAAATTTGACACGATTACAATACTTCCTCTCACTAGGAGGAGTAAGGGAAAGTAAAAATCTAGTTCACAAACTCTGTGAAACACTGACTCGACTATCTTTTACTGCCATTTACACAGTTTTAAATCAAAAATTTTCTTGAAACTTATAATTCTTTTACTAGATTTTTGGTTTACTTCAATGTTATATCAATAGAAGAATCTAAATTTAATGAAACAACCATTTTTTTATAAGGAAAGCTTAAGCATTACCTCTTACCCAAAACTCGCTTAAGTGACTTTCTCGGAAGGAAGTTTTAAACAAAAGTGATAGATCTCTTCATTTTTAGTTAGAATAACAAATTTAATGAAATCTATCCGCGTCTTTATGAAGAAAATATTAGAAAACTAAAAAAATAGAAAATTAAAAAAATAATAACTACTCTGTAAAAACGCACTTCCGGTCAATCGATTTGTTTCAAACTCAGAATTTTGGTAATAAATTCAATTGTAATTAATATTTTTTAGAAGAAGGAATCGTATAATAAAAATAAAATATCACTTTAGTGCAAAATATAACTCTGACTCTTCCTACAAAATTGCCTTAAATGAATTTACTCTGGAAAACGTTTCAAATAAAGGTCACCAGCTCTTGATATCTACAGTTGAGAAACCAAGTTTGAAAAAAAAAAAATTAAATCGAGAATCTCTAAAGTAAAAAAAAAAAAAATCTGATGTGAAACACTCACATACTGTCAAATCTCATGGTGATAAACAAACGAAATATAGAAGGTTGAACTTCCTGCGATTTTTCATGTTTCAGCTATGTTGTTCACATACATACGTACATCGTCAAACGTGTATTTCCGGTGAAAACTCGATTTGAACTTCCTGCGATTTTTCATGTTTCAGCTATGTTGTTCACAACATACGTACATCGTCAAACGTGTATTTCCGGTGAAAACTCGATTTGAACTTCCTGCGATTTTTCATGTTTCAGCTATGTTGTTCACATACATACATCCTCGAAACGTGTATTTCCGGTGAAAACTCGATTTGAACTTCCTGCGATTTTTCATGTTTCAGCTATGTTGTTCACAACATACGTACATCGTCAAACGTGTATTTCCGGTGAAAACTCGATTTGAACTTCCTGCGATTTTTCATGTTTCAGCTATGTTGTTCACATACATACGTACATCGTCAAACGTGTATTTCCGGTGAAAACTCGATTTGAACTTCCTGCGATTTTTCATGTTTCAGCTATGTTGTTCACATACATACGTACATCGTCAAACGTGTATTTCCGGTGAAAACTCGATTTGAACTTCCTGCGATTTTTCATGTTTCAGCTATGTTGTTCACATACATAAATCCTCGACACGTGTATTTCCGGTGAAAACTCGATTTGAACTTCCTGCAATTTTTCGTTTTTCAGCTATGTTGTTCACATATATTACGTTACATATTCACACCATTTTCTAAAAAAGAAACACTTTATCATATTAATCTAACCTTGTAATATAATCTAAAAAAAATATCTGAATGTTATTTGTGTCAAGAAGTTTTGTTTAGTTCAATTAGCCAACTATCACAGGCTAGAAACACTTTTTGGGTTATCTTCAGTTGGCTATTTCAAGTCATTTTTGCGCAGTCATAAATAGTGTGCATTCAGACTGTCTGAATGCTTCTACACAGCACAGTCCCCCAGCTGGGTAGTTGGTTATTTTGAAGTGGTGCAAAAGTATGTCTTCCTAATTCCATGGCCGCTCAACAATTGTGACGTCTTATAAGAAGAGATGGGTCTCTTATTGTAAGAAACAAGTATAACACAGAGCTTATCGAACATAGTGTGTGTGTATTGTGTGACCAATTTCAAAAGTCACATTTTCGAGCATTTTTTTTTATCCAACAAAAAAGCCTTCTCGGCCATTCGTCTCCTCGCAGCCCACTACAGTGTGGCTTGGTTTTGCAGAGACGTTTCTTATAGGCCTCTTCTCATGTCCTGCTGTTTGGTTTCGTCTTCTTTTTTTATATTCATCCTTCGTCAGGAAGGTAGGTAGATACTTCATATAAGCTTAACCGAGGATTTAAGGCATATAGTTAACCAGAGTTTACCTTCCGATTTAATGTTGCTAAATGCCTTTAAATCGATCCAAGATCACCTAATACCATTTGTTTGGTAAAAAACAGGAAATAAAATAAAAATAATAAACGAAAATTAAATAAGTGAATATTATGTGACAGAAAATATTAAGTGGACTGTATATGTTGAATAAATAGTAAAGAGTGAGCCAATGGGCTCATATAACATGAACAAAATGAATATTAAATTAAATGCAAAATGAGTAGCAAAAATATTTATTATATTTAACAAGCCAAAAGGAGTGGCGCTTACCTTAAACGCAACACCTTAAAAGTTAGTGTGGTTCGACTGAAGTCCTTCAGCCCATATGGGGGAATCAAGGAAATGGGAGACAGGAAAGGAAACAAAAAACCCTATATGCCTGTAATTCCAGCGTCGTTGTCCACACAGTATGGCTGATGGAAATAGATGAAGTATTTAAACGGGCTCCAGGAAAGCTGTAAGGCCGGAAATGCAACCGGAAGTAGACCATGTGCTTGTACAATCAACCTTAGCAGGCCGGGAGAATCCGGAGACACTCACTCGACAAGAGACCAACTTATTAACACTAACCCCGAGAAAAACCAGATGTGGCAACACATGGGTTTTCACGAAAGGCGAGCGCACGTGATCTAAACTGTATAAGTAGAAGGTGCTGTCTACTGTATATATATTGCTCGTACGAATGTAAAATAGTGACTTACTTATTAACACTAATTCCCCGAGGAAAACCAGATGTGGCAATACATGGGCTTTCACGAAAGGAGAGCGCAGTGGTCTAAATTGCATAGGCAAATTACATTCGCACATATACGTTGCACCTATGTTACTTGTCTGAGCTTTATTCAGTGACTGACCTAGAGAGGGCAACAAAGGGACTACCCCCTCTCTACAATTAGGACACAGCCTATAGATTTATAAATTATTATATTTTAACGGCGGCAAATTCAAATACGGATAAATACCGAACACCATTAAATAAGGATACAAAAATCGGCGCATTAAGATTACTAACAGAACATCGATCACGAAAACACATGTAAGTTGTCCGCATCCATTTCTGCCATCCGGCATAATGAGCAAATGGGCGAATCAACCATACCAATTCTATGTAGGTGTTTGTTCAAGTTGTCATGTCCGGTGGCCAATCTGAAACATGCTACATCGCACTGTCTAGGCAAGTCACTAGGAAATTGGGTTTGGGGGTCCATCGCACAATGGAGTCCATTGGTTACCCTCTGAACATCGCATGTATTCATTGAACATTCCCTGGAAGGACTCCGAGGCCACTCTTTTTTGCGGTGTGCAGTTAAATCCTTTTATTAGGCTTCTGTATATTGCTACTTGTTTTGGCCAGTGCGTCCGCCAACTCATCGTCAGGATCCACTGCACCACTAAATCTCTTCCCTGTCGGATGAGACTGTCGGCTAGGTACTTACAGCATTCCACGGTTTCATCGCCACTGATGCCAGGGTTGGCGATGGTTAAAATTGCTCCCTGAGAATCAACAAACAAAGATGGGCTATAGTGTTGCTCATTTAGCGCAATCAAGGGGGCAGGTGTACAAACTGTACGGACGCGAGTAACTTTAACCCCCACATTTTCGAGCATTGGAGACCGCAAAACTTATTTTTTCCACGGAGTACTTGAGTTCGAAAATTTGACACGCTATCAATCAATACTTCTACTTACAAAACCAATAAGAGAAGTAAAAATCTGATGTGAAACACTCAGAACACTTTCTCCTACTGCAATGAATACACTTTAAAGAAAAAAAAAAATTGAATGTACTGAGTGGACTTAGTAGGCAACCTCTGTCTCAACCAACAAACCTCCATAGCGCTAGATTCAATTTAATCTAATTAACTAGATCCCTCAAAACCGTCCTAAAATCAAATTTTTCCAGAAAAATGTGATAGGCTTATATCTGCACAATTATGGAAGCCTAGGGCAGTTATCCCAGGCGTTGGAGGAAGATATACCTTTCCCAGATTCCTGAGATCACTCAGAAATCTTAATCTGGAAGGGGTGTTGTAAGTGAATAGCCTCCCACCCTTGCACGTGTGGGCTCGCACAGTAGACCTTTTGGTCGCAGTGCAGTATACCAGGCAAAAAAAAAAAAAAATTGCGCAATTAGTATTCCAAGTTTACACAAATTCGCGTTGTGACTGTTATCGAGAAAATACCAAAAAACTAAGAAGCCTATTCAAATTTGTAAATCATACAATACTTCTGAATTATAATTCTAATATACAGGACAGAAAACCGTACATTGTACTGAAAAGGTAAACTTTAGAGGAAAGCTAAACGTTTTTGTTCCCCTATGTAGGGGTAGTGAACCCCCACCACTTATCCACTATATGCTACAAATTCTGGCTCTCATAAAAACAGCATGCTAGTCGCATATCACTAGCCACATATGCTACAAATTCAACAGCATCATAATCATCATTTCAGCCAGCTACCAACGCTAATTTTTTGCAAACGAAAAATTATTTCAGGAGGGGGATGATGTAGGGGTAGTGAACCCCCACCACTCATCCACTCTAGCGGAGAGAAACAGCCCCTCTCGCACAGAGAGGAGAGGTTCGGCCAGTGGATATATATATGAGAGAGAGACAGTCAAGGATCATTCTGTTCAATTCAGTCTTACACATCAGACATCATTCTGTTGATTCACACTCCGTACATGTCATTTAGCCACGTCAGTCTGTCAGTTCTAAATTCTAAAGTGTAAAGTCCCTGGCAGTCAGTTATATATATATACACATATCAATTATATATCTTAAACCAATCTTAAGGTGTTTATCTATCATCATCAACAACCAACATCTCCTTACAACACCCTTACACTCTAGAAGCCAGCACCCCATCCAAAATTCCGCTTTCCTGGACAAATTTTATACTATAAATAGTATACGAAATTAGAACTGTTTTCAAGAAAATTGTGAAAAATTAGAAAGAAGAAAATGAGTAAATATCGCACTTCCGATTGGTTGATGGAAATTGATAGAATTGTTGTGGTTGGCTTCGCAGAGGTGGAAAGCATCAGAGATATTTTCCGTGATAGCGTGCTTCTTTTTGTGGTCATCGACCGGTTTCGGGCGTTTGCCTGTCATCAGGATGCTTTTTGTCAAAGAGTGTGATACTGATAACATACATTTGTACAGAGTAACTTTAGTTGATACATTTGGTACAATAATTTGGTATCAAAATTTGCTCTTTGTAAATCTATGTTATCACACTGTTTGACAAAAAGCATCCTGATGAAGGGCGAACGCCCGAAACCGGTCGATGACCACAAAAAGAAGTAGGCTATCTCGGAAAATATCTCTGATGAAATTGACAGAAACTGTGATGGCATATCATACGTGAAATTAGTTCCCTGCTATCCGCAAGGAACGCGAAGGTCGTACAAAAGGAAACGAAGCCAACCAAGGGTTGGGGATGAAGCACCGTCATACTTCCTTTACCACAGGGGTCTAAATTGAAGGAAAAAAGGACATTCTTCCCGTATACCCCTTTTCCTTCTGGGACTTCGGGGGAACTTGCTAGACCGTAACTACCCTTTCGGGTTTACCGGTCTCTCGTTGCAAGCAACGGGATCGTTTAACAAGAAGGGGATGTCACCACCATGTAAGGACTTTTAGTGCAATGCCCGACCATAGCAGAAGTGCCGAAGCACTCCCCGCTTAGCCCATTTAAGGGAGGTTGTGATAAGCTCAACCAGCGCGCAGAGTGATCCCATAACGTGGTCACACTCCACTACCAGAAGCTAGAGAAGGCACTCTCTAGCGGGCTCCGAACCGCGTACACCCAGCAAATGCGCTTCCAGCAGCGGGCTGGCTCGGGGGTTAATTTTATTTTGCGAGTCTCCTCCCGCTCAACTCATGACCTCGGTCATTGGAGTTATTGGTTAAACCACGGCCACTACGAATGCTACCTCAATTGCAAGCAACTGGCTCGGAAAGTAGCTTGCGCCCGTGGTTCAGTATCTCTACACTAACGAGCTAGCGTGACTGATCGCACGCCCGATGGATCTAATGTCCATCTACTGATTCCTCTCCATTCCGTCAAGCACAGAAGTTTCAGGGGAAAGGATCAGGATGGGTTGGGAGAGGAAATCCCCAACCTGGAGAGCCAAAAGCTGATTATTGCACCCCGCAGGGTGGGCGATGGCTATGCCACAAGCCTACGCCAAAATGTCTCTAGTTGTTGAAGTAAGAGTGACACAACTAGATTTTACTTTCTACACAAGGACGCATACATATCTTATTAGAAGATACGACTTGTCCAGTGCAGGGTCTCCTTTTTAGTGCTTCCTACGATAGGCAGGGCATACCGTAGGCCTATTCTACCCCGGGACCTACACGGGTAAGGAAAAAAGGACAGTAGAGGCCCCATTCTATCACCATCTTCAAGAGCGAAGCAACTTCCGTGCGATCAGCCAACTACAAATATCCAGCCTACACACCAGCCACTTGCCTATCTCTCAGTCTCTCATTGAGTTTCTTCCCCGTCTCTTAATCTCTTAAGTAAAGTCCTTAGAATCATAAGTGTATATATATTAATTATAGTGCAGTAGTAATAGTATTTAGTTATTAATTTTAAACCCCTGAAACTCCCACTACAAAACTTATACGTCAGATACAGGTGGTATCTAGACCGGAATACCAAATTTGAGTTACCTTTGACTTTACGTTTTGTAAGGGAATTTTTTTGACACATACATGCACATACACACAATATAATAAACTAATTCACTTAAAACATGTATTTTTCATATTCAGAGGACCTCAAAAACATGTTGGTCCGGTGAAAACTCAATATAGGAAAATTTGACACGATTGCAATATTTCGTCTTTCTAGGAATAAGAGAGAAAGTACGTAATATAATTCGTCATTATTAGATTATATTAGCTTATTACTTGCATTTAGTTGGCTCTATTATTTAATACGTATTTAATACAGCTTTATATTTAATGTTGAAATATCAAGTTAATAATAATGATGGAGTCTAAATCTATTCTAAAAAATGGTTAATAATTTCTTTAACCATATGAAAGGAATGTAAAATAAAATGAGATTTTTAAATGAGATTAAATCGATTTCTTATAATTTTATTTAATAAAATAACCTTTTATCATGTTTATCCATGGATTACTATAAGAATGTAGACAATGTAAAGTATTTTCAGGTATACAACACTAAATAGTTATTTAAAAAAAAAAAAAAGAATGTTAAATACAACTTATAGATCTACAATTATATTAATAAAACAAGAGTTACGGCTTTATTTGTACCGCCAGTCATTATTTCTCATAGACAGAATAATATTTCTACTTTAATTAACTTTTGAGAAGTATGAATATTTTTATGAAGTAGGTACACTCAGTCATTCATTCTTTGGGCACACTCATTTATTCATTCATTCTTTAAATGTCTCTTACTTTTATTTTATTTTTTAATTATTATTGCATTTTTATTTTTTATAAATAAAAAGAATTAATTAATCGACTTAAAATGTTTGACTAGAATGGATGTTTAGTTAATTATTTTAGTAATGGGCAGTACACTCACAATTATTGATACAACCGAAAATATTGTAATAAGTTTTCCATACTTCTCTTACTTTAAAGAGAGCCCCTGAAGATGGCAAACAATGTTTGCCGAAACGTGGGGTTTTAAATTAAAAAAAAAAAAAAAAAAAGCACTAAAAAATTATTTTGTATTTTTTACCCTGGAAACTTCCTGGTCGATAAGCCGACAATCAGATACATCAGATCACATTCTAACGTGGCTAACGTGGTAAATTATAGTTAAAGTAAATTTACAAAGAATAATACCCTAGATTATGGCTATAGAAACAATTTCATAGAAAGGGTGAATACTAAGTATAAGAACTATTAGCAAATTTTCACAGATGGTTCCAAAATAATGAGTGATGTGGGATCTGCCTAGTAATAGATGGAATGGAAGCACATTAAAATTTCGTAATCTGTTCAGATTCTTGAAACTCGTTGGATGCAATATGTAAGTTAGACTTTGATAATGTATTGGATCCAGACTATCCACAGTCATCTGCATCAATGTGCTCAAAGTTACAAAAGAATAGACTTCCTTTGGATTCCCGGGCATTTTAGGATGAAATATAATGAAGCTGCAGATAAGGCGGCTAAAGAAGAGCCTCAGCGTTTGATAAATATGACTTTCTACTCATGTGATTGGAGGAATTTTTTGAGAAATGAGGTATTATCTCTATGGAAGCAAGACTGTGAATCACTTCCATTAACAGATAAGTTAAGAAATATTAAATCAGAAACTAAGAAATAGATAACAACGTGTCGAGGGTCCTGTCGCGAAGAAGTTATACTGGCAAAACTAAGAATTGGCCACAAGATGTTAACCCAATCTTCAGAGGTCAGCCACCGCCGATATGTGGCACTTGCAATGTAGCATTAACCGTCCAGCATTTTCTTTCAGATTGTCCGAAATATAACTCAGCCAGGAAAAATATAAATATTGCCAATAACATGAAAGAAATCCTGGGCGATAATGAAGACAGACAGCGTAAGGAAAACATTGCAATACCTTAAAGATATAAATTTATTTGGTTTAATATGGCACTATACTAGGGTAGGTGGGCAGAATTAGGTTTTTAAGTAAACAGCAGAATCGAAGTTAAACTGAGTTACTTAATATCAGGTGCGAATGACCCCTTAGATTGTTTGGAACCTTAAAAAAAGCAACAACATTCTAACAGCCAACAATTGAACAATTTAATTATTTTATATGAGCGGTATGACACAACACATATGTATATATTATGGCTCCAAATATCTTGCACTAACTTTCAAATTCCAGTCACAAATGATTTTTGCAAAGAAGTTTACATTGCGGCGGTAAAAATTATTTGATTTTTATTGTTTTACAATTCCAATAAAAAATGTATTCTGCCCATAATATTGTTGTCTGTAAATAATACAGACAATGACGTTTAGGGTGCAGATATCCCCCGTTCAGTGACGGCGCTGTTCGTGTGATTTTTATCAATTTGGTGTGAAATGTTGTATGAGAGCTGTACGGTTATCTTGTTAGCTAGTTCTTAATGTCATCAATTTCACATCTGACAGCCAATAAATAAGTTAGTCTATAGCATATGTAGAATTTCTTGTGACCTTCCCCGTTTTTAGTCTTCTTTCTGGAACTAGAGGTGTTCGTAAATTGTAGATATAATGGATTGTGAAAAGGAGAGAAGGAATTAGAGATAATGGATTTTAGAGAACTAAATTGGATGATATGCTTAACACTGTAACTGCAAGGACTTTACTGTAAATTAGAAATTAGATAGGAAGAGAAATTTAAAGAGACAGACTGGCTGAGTAATAAGAAGGTAATAAAGATAGGTTGCTAACTGGTTATACTGTTTAAACTGTCCTGAACTCTTCAACTGTCGCTCTATTTATATAAAATCAAAATTCATCCTTCCTAGTCTGTCCTAGGTGGGGGGTGTAAATGACTTTTGAATCTATAAATGTATGCTTCTCCGCTCTTCGGATCCAATGAATCTTTAATAATTCGGATCCCATTACATTGATGAGAAGATTTCTTGTATGACCGTTGAGTTTTAGTTGAATTTAATACAAGTTATTAAATAAAATTGTATATCACCAGGAGTTGGCTTCAAGAGGTAGATATGGTTTCAAGAGTCATTAATTAAAATTGCAGAAAACTGAGAAATCTGCAGTAAAGTTGCACTTTTGGGCAACCGATTTCTTCAAACTTGCAATTCTGTCAACACATTTAATTCTGATTAATATTATTATGGCTGATACAATGTTTTAATAAATTAAAAGTAGCAAATTAGTGGAAAGCATAATCCAATGCATCCCTTAAAATATACCTTAAATAAAAATGTAGCTTTTTGTATGTCTAGTTAATATACCAAATTTAATGAAAGGTAAGGGGAATAGCTAAGTGGTTAGCGTACTGGGCTCCCACGCGAAGGACCCGGGTTCGATCCAGCTGTGCTGCCCTTAGATTTTTTCTTCCTAGAAGCCTCTACAGCTCAATGTCCAGTCCGTGTAGTCTGTAACGAGAGAACACTATCCAGAGATCGGCAGTGAACTGAGAAGGCTCTGGATGCCAATGACTACAGATGCTGACGCCTTAAATAAAAAAAAAAAAAAAAAAAATCTGCTATGAAACACTCACACAAATTTCACTTACTCCAGTTTTCAAAATTGTAATTGACAATTTTATAGTTTGTATCCCAAATTTGATGAAATTCGTTAGAGTTGGTCGAAAATAGAAAAAAAAATGTTCAGTAAAAGCCCACTTCCGGTTTACTTATTTTTTCAAAACTTGGAATTTTGGCCATCTATTTATTTCTAATTAATTTTGTTTTGAATGCTAGAATTATATAATCAACTATGATAGCACTTTTAGAGAAAAACCTAACCCCACCCCTCCTCCAAAAGTCCCCTTAAATGCATTTTCCCAGAGAAATGTTTTAAATTAAAGTTGTAGATCTTTGTATGTTTAGTTTATAAAAGAAGTTACAAGGAAATCGCCGGAGCCCTTTTTGAAAAAATCGCGAAAAGTGAAAAAAAAATCATTTCTTAAAGTGGTAATGTTATCCGAGCACTTCCGGTTATCCGATTATTTTGAAACTCGGAATTTCAACAACACATTCAATTCTATTTAACATTATTTAGGTGATAGAATTGTTTGATAAACTGAAATAACACTTTAGATGAAAACCTAACCTCACCCCCTTCCCCTTAACTGCCAGAGAATTTTCCCAGAGAAACATTTCAAATAAAAGTTGTAGCACATCGTATGTGTAGTTGATATGCCAAGTTTGAAGAAAATCGTCGGAGCAATTTTTGTGAAAAACGTAAAAAAAAAAAACACGTAAAGTGGTATTTCCGGTTGAGGAATTTTGACAGGTGTTACCTAAACGGAATATCAAATTTCAACTTGCTACGGTTTTTCATTTTTGAGCTATGCTGTTACATATACACACACACCACACACATACATACACAGATCATTAGCTAAAAACCACTTTTTTGGATACAGGGGACCTCAAAACTGATATTTCCGATGAAAACTCGATATCGAAAATTTGACACGATTATAATACTTCCTCTTACTAGGGAGTAAGAAGAAAGTAAAATTTAATGAAAATTGTTTGAACCGTTTTCGAGAACATCTCAAAAACACTAAAACATCCTTTTTAGTAAGGTAGCATTTCCGGTCAACCAGTATTTTCTTTAAACCTGCAATTTTGGGTATTATTTTGGAATATTTTTTTTTAATTGTGATTAACATTATATGAAAGATAGAATTGTATAATAAAACAGAAATTTAACACTTTCAAGGAAAACATAACCTCCTCCCCTTCTCAAAAAAAAACCGCGCTTAAATAAATTTTCCCGGGAAAAATGTTTTAAATAAAAGTTGTATAGCTTTTATATAAATGCAGTTAATATTGCAAACTTGAAAGAAAATCACAAACAAAACAAAAAAAAATGAAAAATCTATTTAGTAAAGTGTTACTTCCGGTTGTCCGATTTTGATCATAATCTTGTTCTCAGGTCTTCTGGTGGAACTTTACACTAAATATCTGGTTTGAACTTTTAGCGACTTTTTTGCTTCTTGAATTATGTTGACCACTCACACACAGACCAATTTTGTAAAAACCACTTTTCGGACTTAGGGTGCCTCAAAAACAGTATTTCCCCAACATTAAGCTTCATATTTGATCCTCTTATTGCCCCAAAATGAACACCAATTTGTCTTTATTGTAGTTCGTAAGAAGAAGTAGATTAGAATCACAATTCATGAGGAACTATATTGTAATCGTGTCAAATTTTCGATATTGAGTTTTTACCGGAAATATCCGTTTTGAGGTCCCCTGAGTGCAAAAAAGTGGTTTTTAGCAAATGGTCTGTGTGTATGTGTGTATTTAAACAGCATAGCTCAAAAACGAAAAATCGTAGAAAGTTCGAACTTGATATTCCGTTTAGTTATCACCATGGCATCCGACAGTGGATCCACCTGTCAAAATTCCTCAACCGGAAGTACCACTTTACTAGTAGTTGCTTTTTTTTACGTTTTTGCGATTTTCACGAAAATGGCTCCAACGATTTTCTTCAAACTTGATATATCAACTAAACATACTAATAACTACAACTATGATTTGAAACATTTCTCCGGAAAAATTCATTTAAGGGCGCTTCTGGAGGAGGGGTGGGGTTAGATTTGCATCTAAAGTGCTATTTCAGTTTATTAGACAATTCTACCGTCTAAATAATGTTAATTAGTATTGAATATGTTGTTGAAATTCCGAGTTTGAAAAAAAAACGGATAACCGGAAGTGCGTTTACTTTACCAGTTTACTAAATGATTTTTTTTCACTTTTTCGCGATTTTCTCAAAAATAGCTCCGATAACTTTCTTGAAACTTTTAAAATAAACTAAACATGCAAAGATCTACCTGATTTATTTAAAACATTTCTCTGGGAAAATTCATTTAAGGGCACTTTTGGAGGAGCGGTGGGGTTATGTTTTTCTCTAAAATGCTATAACAGTTGATTATATAATTCTATCATCCAAACAAAATTAATTAGAAATAAATAGATTGCTAAAATTCCGAGTTTAAAGAAAATTAGTAAACCGGAAGTGCGCATTTACTGAACAGTTTTTTTCAGTTTTAGACGAATTTCGTTAAATTTGGTACTCAAACTATAAAATTTGTGAATTATAATTTTGAAAACTGGAGTAAGAGAAAGTTGTGTGAGTGTTCCACACCAGATTTTTTTTTTCTTTACAGTCGTCAGTTGCTAATAACTACCATGCCTGATAACTAAAATAAGATGAGATAAACATAGTTTTTTAAACTGTCTGTCAGTGTGTGTGTGTGTGTTTGTGTGTATGTATGAACAGTAAAGTAAGTAGTAGCGAGCATGTTGATGATGGCAGTGATCAGCTGGGTTGGTAACTGGTAACCGGAGGTGGAGAATAGTTGTGAGGACGAGGACCCTAGATGGTGTGAGAAAGAAGACACAACTAGATGAAGCAGTAAAGTCGCTTACAATGAACACATCAAGGCCTCTTGGCTATCAAATATGATTTAAGATGGTTGAAGTCTCCCGTCCGATGACCTCTCTAATGTATCTCTTTTCTTTAAATATACATTCCTACTTCCACTATTATATTCACTTCTTTAAATTCTTCCTTTTAATTTTTTTGTATTTTATATATATATATATATATATATATAGCTATACATAAAAATTCTTTTGACATTTTTATTCTGGGACTGTTAAAAATGTACCGTTAACACATTTTATATTACTAATAACAACAATACTGATTTACTGATTCAATGAGAATAAATCTACTTTGAGCAACTAATATATCGTTTCGAAATAAATGTTGTTTCTTTACGAAATAAATGAGTTTCTTTCAGATGATGCAACTAATTTGTAAATGCAAATTTAAGATTATATTAAAAAATTTAATTTAAATGAAATCAATTAAGATGTCAACGAATTTGTCCAAGTATTGCCGGACATGTTTAAAGTATTAGAAAAATAAAATAAAATAAGCCATGACCTCAAAAGAAAAAGTTAACGCAGTTACCTTGGATAGGTAAGTTGGTTGTGGCAGATTTGAATTCAAGTAAAAACCTTTTTTGGTCTATTGATAAGATGCATTAAGCAATTAACATTTGAAGCGTTAATTCTCCGGGAATTTTAAAAAGTTCAACGAGCGTGGAGAGTTATTAAAACACTGTGTTTGTGAGGCATGAAATTCCTTTAACACATCATACACTGATGGCCGTTTTTTGTTTCGATTCTCAGGTTTTTAGAGATTTTGTTTAGAAACTGGTGTAATAGCAAGCAGAGAGAAGACAGGCCCCCTCTGGTATTCTCTGAATTAATCAGGCTAGAGTGGGAGAACATGTGTATATAAGCCAGTGGGAATCTATCTAGATTTATCTATCAAATTCAACCATACATCGCATCGTGTCATATCTCTACTCCCACCTTTTATTCTACAGTTTCATTATAAAGTCCAGTGCAGTTAGCATAAACTTATAGCTACATTATAATAGTGTCTTCATATCTCGTTCATTCAATCAAACCTAATTTATCTCTTTAACAACTCCATTATACTGGGCTTTGTTCAAGCCCGCACTATCTAAAGTCCAATTGGATTGGCAGTAAGTGTGGTAAAGTCAATTTAAACAATTATTCTAGAAAGCGTCAGATGTCGGTAGAGAGGGGGAAAACATCAGTTTTGCTTTGCTAAATTTTCGAAATAGCCTCAAATCTGATGAGTCGGAGATTAGAAAATAAGAACAAATCAAAAACCTACTATGATAAAACATGCGATAATGGCCTACATTTAGTGTATGGCAACCAGTTCTGTTTAAAAAAAAAGTCCTTCCTATAATAGGATCCAAAGAGAAGATCCATAGCAGACAAAGAGGGACAAAAATGACAGGACTACTCTCTCGGACTAGATTGGGAGAAACTGCATAAATACAGAGACGGGAGATAGTTATACAACGTGTCATTTTACCTTACCCTTTACCACTCAACCATACTCTACCATTTTAGTGTAAAATCCAGGCAGTCAGAGTCACTTTTAGCATTATACAGTGTTCACCCATATCTAGTTTGTTCATTCAAACCACACTATTTCTCTCCTTCATCATACACATTATACTTCCACATATCGGACCCAGACACAAGTAAATATCCGTGCCGTTTACCAATTGTAAAAACGGCAAAAAGTTAAGTCTGGAACATTTAAAAAGTGAATTTTGAAAAAATTTGACTTCTATACTTACGGGGTTCTGATAATTAACCATCTATGTATATAAAAATTCAGCATCCGTATGTTTGTGGCCGCAAAACTCGAAAAGTAGTCAATGGATTGACTCGAAATTTTGACACAACGTTACATTTCTATATAAGAGTGTTTATATATACTTTTTATTCCGAAGTTCCCACGGAAACGGGAAATTCTGAGCGTTTCTTGAGTATGGCAGAAATAGAGCAGACGCGTTGCGATCGTGGCTTGGATTTCATAGAAGAAATATACAATGAAGCCGCTAATCTTCATTGAGGATCTTTGTCTCTTGCAATGTGTGGCAAGTTGTTGGCATTATTGAGAGTAACAGTACCGAATAGATCGTTCAATGCAACATTCGAGAGAGAACTGCTCAGAGAGTAATCATACACCAGAAATGACTTACAGCTATTCGTCCAAGAAAATATACTGACATTCCTTCAAGAACAAAAGATAGCATTTGATACCATCATACAAGCTGTGACCAACCAATCCCGTGAATTACTTTTTGGTCGCTCCAGGTGGAACTGGAAAAGCGTTCTTAATTTCCTTAATCCTGGCTAAAATCCTTCAAATGGCCATATTGGTTAGCACTTGCTTCTTCAGGTAATGCTGCTACGTTGATGGAAGGAGGTAGAACAGCGCATTCAGTTCTTAAAAACATTCTTTCAGTTAAAAACATTTTTTCTTTCTTTCCTTTCAGTTCACAGCAACGCAAAGTAGGGTATTAAATTGAATGATGTGTTTTCTTGCTGAATCTATGTTAACTATCATACTTTACTTCCCTAATAATTCAAATCAGACTGAGCCACAGCTAAGCGTGGCCGGGTTTAGCTAGTATCATATAAGAGGCATGATGCAGAAAGACTATTCTGATCCTGACAGTTTCTCCTTCAATATGTTTTAAATATATGTAAAATTCGTTCTAATTATGGAGTAGAAATAACCTAATTTTACTGTAAAATTGTAGACGACTAAAGTAATAAAAACTGTCGCCAACAATATAACCCCTATATAACCTCTTTGCCCCAATGTCTCCACAACCAAATGTTTGTCACTAATGGATGTTTTGTACAAGTGGGATTTCTGTTTAGAAAAACGACACCATACCACACCCAAATTATGTTTACTATAAACACTTAGGTCATATGTCCCTTACAAGTTCCCTTTCAGTGGTAGTAAGTTATATATACGCTTGATGCTGGAAGGGAGACGACTGACTTCATTATATTGCCAAAGAAAAGGAAAAAAAGGGGGGCGGGTAAACTAAAACACTCAGATGGAAATATACATATATATATATATTCAATTTTTTTTCCTCACTCGTTCGCTCATATTGAACTACCACATGTTTCGATACAATAGCTTCCAATTGTCTAACTGTTATAAAAACTTCGAGGGGCGCTTTTTTTTATGTTTATTTTCAATAGATACACTAATTTTGTGCAATTATTTTTGATAAATGAATTCATTACCAACTAAATAGTTGGATGAAAACCTTTCGTAACTTTCTCTTAATACAGTTTATACGCAAAATTATTTTCATATTCGGAATTTTCACAACAAAATTAATATTTAATACTATACTGGAAATTTAATAATGAAATTTCGAAAATTTTATTTGCTGGACACCTTAATGCTCCAGTATAATGGATGTGTTAGGTGGAGAGAATTTGGGTTTGGTTGATGAAATGAGAAGACCGAGTTAATACTGGTTAACTATGTATAATAATAAAGAGACACAGACTGCCTGGACTTTACAATAGAGAATAGTTAAGGTAGAGTTATATGAAAATAACACGAAGTGACTGGCGAGATGATGAACTATACTGAATTCTATTGATCTGTGTTACCCACCTAAACTTGAGCACATTCCGATTCCATTTGCGCTGGAGGCTAAATACCTACGGGTTACAATTTGACAGCAGACTCACTTGGAATCAACACATCGACAAGACTGCACTCAAGGCCAATGTGTCGTTCAATAGGTGCAGACGACTCTGTGGCAGGAACTGCGGCTTACGCCCCAGCCTGACCCTCTGGATTTATACCAGGGTCATGGTCATGATCACGTATGGGTCGGTGGTCTGGTGGACCAACACTCTGCAGAAGGCAAGATGCCTGGGTTCTACGGGGGCCATGAGAACCACCCCGACTGCGGCGTTGAAGATCCTCCTTAACTTACCCCCGTTGCATCTTCTCATTCAAGGCGAAGCCAGAATGGGAATTCATAGACTCCTGAGGGGCCGCCATATATATGACCTCTAGGCATAAATCTGTTAACCAGAGGTTGATAGAAGAAGTTAAGGCTGACCAGGTACTTGGCATGCCAACCAATAGGTTGGTTCCCAAGCTTTATTTTGAAAGAAACTTCCACATTGTTATACCGATCAGGGATGAATGGGACAAGGATTCCCCTCTGCTCGGTAACTCGGTCTGGTATACAGACGGCACTAAAACTGAAATAGTCTCAAGACTGATGTGGGACTGCCTATCTGCCCTAACCGAAGTGGGTGTTCGGAATAAGCTGACACTCGCCTGGATGCCGGGCCTTGCGGGGTTCCTTGGTAACGAAAGGGCGGATGCCCTGGCGCGGGAGAGCTCGAAGGACACCTTTATAGGCCCCGGGACCTTCTGCGGGTTGCCCAGGAGCCTCATTCACGCTTCTATCAAGGAATGGATAGAAGACTAGCGTCTGCGACGGTGGGAAAGTACGCCAGGGCAGAGGCTTCATTAAGAGACATTTGCCTAAATTTACCAAGGACCTGCTGAGCCATAGCCAAAGGGATATAAGGCTAATAGTGTGTCTACTAACAGGGCCTTGTAGGCTGAATAGGCACATGCACCATTTATTACTTGCAGACAACGCATTATGCCGTTTCTGCAGGACCGAGGAGAAAACCCCGGTGCACATCCTTTGTGAGTGGGCCGGACTGGCAAGAACAAGGTTTCTTCAACTGGGGACTAGTAATCCCGTAGCCACGAGCTTCTGACGGAGCCACTTTCAGCTTTGCTGAGCCTGATTAAGACAGCAAAGCTGAAGGATGTGCTATAAACCCAGGGAATCCACAATGACCTCTTAATGTAGGTCGCAGTGGAATGAGGCGTGGCCCTCCCCAAACTAATTTAATCTAATCTATTGAACTGTGTTGAACTGAATTGAACTGCTCCAAACTGCATTTAACTGTCCATCTCTGGACTGTCCGTCGCTGTATTTATACAGTTTCTCCCACTCCAGTCCGAGAGAGTGGTTGGGTTCGTTTTTCTTCACTTTACACTCTTTTGTTGCTGTACATCCAGCTTATCTACCAAACCTTTAAAAAAAAAAAAGAAAAAAGAAATAGACATTTACGTATGTGTGTACTTAGTATGAAAAGTCTAAAATGAAAAATGGTTGAAGCTATTTTCGTGAATATCGTAGAAAACTGAAGAAAAAATCAACAAAAAGGAGAGACTTTTAAAAACATAGTATGTCTTGTCTTGTCATTCATGAAAAGATAAAGAAAGAATAATTAAAAGCGAGAGTTCCAAAGCGTTCGCACTGGAAGGAAGGAATCTTAGCGCATGAATGAACTTTTTTGCGCCCGCTCTAGGAGCGTTTGTCCGGGGCGCCATTTTGGCTGTAAGTGTAAGAAAAATATTGATGTGTTAAATATTCAACTACTCATAATATAAAATTTCACATATCGATTTTTTTTTTTCATTCGCTAACAATTTACAGTGCATAGCGCATTTATATTGTTTATGTGTAAAGGGTAAAAATATGTATACTACTATTGAAAAATTAACGCAGAATTTGTAAAAGACGATGTTTGAACTTGTTTGAACATGCAGATACTTCTCTGAACAGAATAGCATTAGCATGTGAGCAAAATGCTGCTTCAGTTTGTGTTTGAATATGCATAAACTTGCTTAAAAAAAAATATATATATAATAGGATCCAAAGAGAGGATCCATAACAGAGAAAGAGAGACAAAATGACAGGACCACTCTCTCGGACTAGAGTGGGGGAAATTGCATAAATACAGCGACGGGAGATAGAGATACATCAGAGTTCACTCGCCAGTCACAACGTATGATTTACCTCACCCTTTACCATTCTACCACACTCTACCATTTTAGTGTAAAGTCCAGGCAGTCAGTGTTACTTTTAACATAATACAGTGTTCACCTACATCTAGTTTGTTCATTCAAATCAAACCATTTCTCTCCTTCAACATACCCATTATATATATATATATATATTCTTAGGGGCGGCAATTTGTTTTTTTGTCTGGGGCGAATTAACCACTAAAGCGGGCGCTGTTGCCGGACCCCTTTTTATAGGGTTTCTGAGACGGAGGAGGTAACATCCATTCATCTAATGAGGGATTGTTTGGGCTGTGAGGAAATTAGGTACAGGGTGTCGGTGGAAGAGCTTAGGCTGTGTCCTTTTAAGGTTATAGTCCGATATGTTCGGACTGTGGTAAAACTTACGTGGATGAAACCCGGGCTCGGACTTTTGTTCCAGATTCGGTAGTTGTTATTCTTTTGGGGCAGCTATATGGGCCCATGGACGCTTTGGATAGCGCAAGGTTTAGCCCTCCCCTCCCTTGAATAATAGGAGGTAAATAGATAAATTTCCATAGAATATATCTTCAAAATTTTAAAATATGTATTTTTTTTACTAGTTTATACTCATTTTTATTTAAAGAAAAAAAAACTGCAAATTATTCAAACTAGATTATTCAGCCAAAGAAAATAAATAGAAGAATACCTGAAGAATGTGTAAGCAATTAAAATGAAGGTTGGAAGTTGGAGATTTTAGAAAGGCCGCCATCCAACAAAGAAATAGTGTCTTCCTCTTTCTCCACTAACTAGCGAAAGGATGGATTGTTTCACCGTTCGCTAAATCTGAAAGGTAGATTAAGGTAACGGGTCACTTTGCAATAACAAATCTAATTAACATATTGTACTTTTTATTCGTTTGGTGTTATATGTATGTATAATGTAAGTAAACCTTTCTTGCATAGTTTTATTTATATTATCACATTACTTTCAAGGGATTATAAATTTTGTAAAATATAGTTTTGTAACATCATATGTTAACAAAAACGTTGGGAGGTTGGAAAGAATATATTTTTCAAGCAGGATTTCTAATTGGAACTCTAGGACCTAGAAATTAATCAACTAAAGAATCCTTTTCCAAGCAACGGTATTTTACTTTCTCTTAGTGATGTGAGACGAAATATTGATTGATTTTTAAAACAGAAATACTTGTTTTAATGTCCTCTGAATCCGTATAGAAAAGGTTTTCGCAATAATTAGAACTTTCATGTGTATGTTTGTATGTGTTTTTTTGTTCAAAACAAAATAGCATAAAATCAAAAATCATGGAAAGTTCAAGCAGGATATTCCGTTTAGCTACCATCATAAGATCTGATCTGAAGGATTCTTTCTCAAAAATCCATCAATCGTGAATGTCAATTTACTGAATGATTATTTTTAATTGCTTGCGACTTTCTCGAAAAAAGATGCCAACGATTTTCTTAAAAAATTCTAAAGTATCTAGTTATCAAATTTTCTAGCACTGTTATCTGAAACCATTTGTCTGAGGCTATGCAGTTCTTTTGTACTGGTTGTCGTTATCTATAAATTTTTCTCTGACATCACGCAAACCCGAGAACGTTATCAGTTGGTCTCTTGTCATACATCTTCTTCACATAGTGGATATCTTTTGGACTTCCAACAATCCTTACGCGAGTTATGACGCATCCATAGGAAAAGTACCAATGCCGAGTCAGCAGAGGCTGATTTCATATAAATACAGCCACCGACCAGCAGGCAGTCAGTTCATAGCTCACCACCAGACCGTTCGCATCTAAGTTCTTATTTCCAGTACATTATTGTGTTAAACTATCAGAGTAACTTGTGTATTGTCTTTAAAAGTATAATTGTAACTTAATATTAAATAAATCTTTTTAAAAAGAGGCTTCCGGGTTCTTGTAACATAACTGGCGCCCGCGAACAGGGACTGCGAAGGCTCAAGTCGAATAGTGCGACCATTTGTCTCACAGTGCGACCATCTGTCCCACATCCAAAGAAGACTAGAAGCTCCCACATCCAAAGAAGACTAGAAGCTCCCACATCAGTGGCTTATTCGCAGCTCTCCACCTACAGGAACCAGGACCATCCTCAGACAACCGAAGAACAGCAAGCTGGCGAGTCAACAAGCACGCAAATCTGTAAGTAGCTCATCTATCCTCAAACCATCCAAATTAGTTCTCCCTAAAGAAACCATCCCCGAAATGGCACAAATTAATTATAAAATTTCTAAGGAAGACTACGACCACATACCTTACTTTGACGGCAACCCCTCCGAGCTAGCATTCTTTTGCGAAATTGTTGAAAGTGCTTTCGCTACTGTCTGCGCAGAAAATATAGTCGAAAGGGACTACAACCATAACATTCTATTTATAAAAGTAAAAAGTAAATTAGTAGGGCCCGCTAGAAATATCCTTCTCTCTAACAATGTGGACCATTTACTAAATTTATTAAAATTTTTAAAGGAAAGTTTTGCTGACTCGAGATCCTACGAGATACTCAAGGACGAGATTTTACAAACCAAAATGCACGCTAGAGAGTCTCCCATTGACTTTGTCAATAGAGTACAGGAATTGCGAAACTTAGTTTACATTAGACTTAAGTTAGACGGACTGACAGCGGATGCCCTGAACCAACTGATGACGCGAGTCGACAAAGAGATAATCTTTCATATATACAAATGCTTACCCCCTACACTAAGTAACCATATCATGATTTTTGATCCCAGCACTCTGGACGAGGTACGAAACGTTATTTATAATAAGTGTTCGTTCATCGTAGCTAACCTAAATTCTTCCAAAAGGCCCAACCAACCCTTCCGAAAACCAAACCCCTATAATCAATCCCAACAGCCTTATAGACCGCAATACTCTTACAGACAGGATCCACAACACTTCGCACCACGCATACCCATGGCTCAAGCCCCTAACTACCAGTACCAACCAATAGAATATAATCCCAGGCCTACAGAACAGACACCTCAAACTTCGCTTTACAGACAAAGACCGCAGCCACAACTGCAACAACCTCAACGACCAAACGTCGGACAATCCCACCATCCTAATCATCCAAATAATCCTGATCACCCCTTTAATCGACCAAGACTACCTCCGGGCTACTTCTCGCAAAACACGGTGTCCATGCGAACCGCAGGCAGACCCCGTTTCAAAGACTATATTTCTCCACACGAACTGACCCACTGCCAAAATGAAGACCCACCTGAAAACTATACCGAACCAGATAAAACATATGAGGACAGACTTTCCCGCCTAGAAAATTCTATAGACAGAATAACCGAAAAATTTGAGCATTTTTTAGACGATGGCCACGAGAGCCAAGAAGGCCCCCCGAATTTAGCTTAAACCTCGTAAATAAATCACTACCCCACTTCGTAGACAAATCTGGCCTCAAATGGCTAGTAGACACAGGCTCGTCGGAAAATTATATCAATCCAAATGTGGTTCCCGCTAACGCCCTATTAGTAAAAGATCCCTTCATAATCTCCACTCCCGCAGGTAAGAAGCAGGGAGAATCCTCATGTAAATTTAACATCCTAGAAACCTTCAACGTAAACCTCCAAACCAAATTCCATTTGTTTCCTTTCTCAGACAAATATGACATCCTATTAGGCCATAAGACCATGCAAGAACTTGGTATGAGTATAGACCTAAACAATAATGTCCTTTCCTATCCTCAAGGCACAATCCCCCTGAAATTCACCCTTAACGCCACAAGCGACGATCCAAATATAATCAACATAGAGCAAGGTGTCAATTTCATAGAATTATCAATTAGAAATAAAGAACTAAAGTACGGATTAGTAAATGAAGATATAAAAATTAATGATAAGTGTACCGTAAAAGAAGGACTGTATAATGTTAACAATAGTAAAATTCTGTGTAGAGTTGAGTCCAAGGAAGTCATGGCCATTTGCCCTCAACCCATGGATGTCGACGAACCGCAGGAAACTAGTATAAACATACCGGACGTAGTAGTGACCAATTGTCCCGAAATGTCCGACGAACGTAGATTAAGAGAAATAAAAAAGGAAATCCCCAGGTTAAGTAGAACTGAGCCTATGAACTCAGAGCAAACAATTAAGAAGTTAAAATTATTAAAGAACTACCCTAAAATAATTAAAAGAGAACACGACCGACCAATCAGTACTGATTTACTAGAATACAGAATAACAACTACAGATGACAGACCAGTATACGCACGAAACTGCAGATATCCAGCAATTTATCGCAAGTACTTACAAGCAGAAATTGACAAACGACGTCAAAACAAAACCCTTCAACACCACGAATTTGTACGCATGCCCTTCGATCCCGGGGGACCTGCAACATTCCTACGCATGCCCTTCGATCCAGGGGGACCTTTAACAGCAAAAGACTAAGTCTGGATCATAATAAAAATAAATTGGCATTCTCACGGAAAAATAAAACCGGAATACGGAAAAATATTGTAACAAAAAAGGAAAATAGGAAAACTAATTAATTAAATAAGGAACTAAAATAATAAAAATCCTAACCAAGGAAGATAGGAAAAATTATAAACCTCTCGAAGTAGAAAATATATCTTAAATAATTAAATAGAAAATATATATTAAATAACTAGATAATAAATTATAGAACACCGGAAACTACCCGTTCGCTGCATACGTACGATACCAAGGTAGACACGACGGTATAAAAGAGTTAACTACGGAAAGCATAGAAGTAAAATACAATAAACCTTTATGATTAATTTAGGAGAAAAATATATATACATTTTAATTAAAGTTAAATTCAGTAACTAAAACCTGTCTGTACTTTAAAACCATTTTCAAAAAACCATACGATTTATGCCAATCCTTCCGTTTAACCACACGATAACTTGTCGTTCATTTAAAACATTTTGTCCCAAATACTTTTTCCTAAAACCACGCATAATAGTACAATTACCTATTATATGCAACATACTTTCGTCTTCATTTAAATCACACACGGAACAGGCATACGCAATATCATTTATCCAGGGTTTATAATATAAACTGAATAATTCGCATCTCACCCTATATACTGTTTTAATTAAAGCAAAGACAGCCGTAACGACACCATATTTCTAACTAACACCAGCCTGGTAAAATTATCTAAGGACGAAACCCTACTGGACAGTAAAGCCATTCCTGTATATAAAGACTCAAAAAGCATATTGACTTCTACACAAGTATTCGCTCATACCAGCACGAACATATCCTTTGAGGATCTACACAAAATCAACCTCCGAATGGAACCGCTGGAACACCTGGAGGAGATACCCAGCAGTTCCGCAACTATCTACTACTACAGCATAATGGCGATAGCCCTCCTATTATTACTATGTTCCTCATGCTTTTACTATGTCTATAGAAGGAAACTGAATCCACAGCAAGGTGGAACCCAGCCACAAACCATGCCTCTACAGCAAGCACCAACCTCTGCCTACCCCGGACTCTCATGCCATTTGTCGCAGGAGCTCCAAACTTAAGGAGGGAGGAGTTATGACGCATCCATAGGAAAGGTACCAATGCCGAGTCAGCAGAGGCTGATTTCATATAAATACAGCCACCGACCAGCAGGCAGTCAGTTCATAGCTCACCACCAGACCGTTCGCATCTAAGTTCTTATTTCCAGTACATTATTGTGTTAAACTATCAGAGTAACTTGTGTATTGTCTTTAAAAGTATAATTGTAACTTAATATTAAATAAATCTTTTTAAAAAGAGGCTTCCGGGTTCTTGTAACATAACTTGCGTTGCAGATGATTTTGCATATAATCATGCGCAATCAGGACTATAAAACAAGGGCAGCAGTTTGTCTGGGAAAGCTAGTGGGAGTCACTCTAGCTTCGTGGTTACTAAAGACCATTTCTTCTGCAAGTCTGCTACAGCAGAGGCTGTAGATCTAAGAGAAGACTCATTGCATTCAGTTGAAAATATTCCAATATTTTCAATTGACACTAATATTAAAAACTCCACTATTTCTTATTAACCAAGTTAACTAAATATTGAATTAGTTGAATTCCTAAATAAATGGTGTAATGAACAAAAGCGCTCCCACTACCAAAGTCTTCATCATCATTCTATAAAGATTAAAACATTAAATAAAAATTCACAGATAAAAAAACTACATACTAAACATTAATGGATTCAAATGATAACTGAAGAAATGAAAATAATAATAATAATAAATAATGAAGATATAGAGAGACCTTTTAATGAAAAATAAGTAATGACCAAAAAATACGGTCTCAGTAGTTTGGTAAGATCTTCAAACAACCGACAAACAGGCGGTGTGGTGGTTCAAGGTGAACAGCTTAATGGATGTGGCCTGTAAAGTTAGTAGATCATAAATCACTTAGTACACAGCCAAACCAACCTGTCCGTCGGTTTGTGTGTGTTTATGCTAGGGGAATTACTGAAAAATTTCTCTGATGAACTTCTTTCCAGCTGAACAACTGTACACTCTATGAACCATCTAAATTTGGCTGTTTTATTTTTATTTATTTATTTTTTTTTTAATGAAATAAATGATGATCAAGTTGGAGATTCCATAATTCTTTAAACTACCTATACGGTAATATTAATTAGAAATGAAGTAGCGTGCATATAGGAAAATGTCTTTATAATTTAAGTCTTTCATACATCGGACAAGTTGCAGTTTTGAAGGAATTCTTTGAGATTAACTTAGCCAAAAAAACGGTTGAAACGAGAACTCACAAAAAAAGTGGAAGATCTGGCAGTCGCATACCCACTGTTTCCAACTGCAATGGTAGCGGAATAAAAGTTGTTGAATGATGAAATGAGAACATACCGAGTAAAAAAAAAGAAAAAAAAAAGTTATACAGGGTAGAGTGACCGAGCAATGAGTGAAGATATTGTTAATGCAATGAATAAAGGATGGTGGTATTGTTGGCTGCTGTCGTGAGATGCTTGACTAGTTAGATTTCTTGCTTTTTCTAACGGTAGATTATTGGCTAATTGTGGCTAGCTTAGTGAATATTTTAAGATTTAAGACTTGTTAACAATTCCATAAGACTGATCAGGTGACTGCTTCTAAGCACTCAGACTTTTCCATTTTTTATTTTAGTTTCTCCTAGTTCTTGGAAAGAACTAGAGATAGCTTACTGGAAACTTGGCTGTACAAATCGAGGTTCATTCGCCAATATTGCATTGAGTATGACAGAAAGTTGCTGTACAGTTGAAGTGTTCGCCCACGATATATAAATTTTATGCTCTTTCTCTCTCTTTCCTGAGGATTTTCTTTATCTTCTGGAAAGTGCAAGAGATGATTGTAGTTAGCGTGTGTTGCAATGATTTGGTAGTGCCAATGTTGGATAAGCCATGACAGTGGCGACGTAAAATGAAAATGAAATGAAATGAAAATGAAATGAAAAATTTTATTCTTGTTCCGGGACTTAAGTCCCTTAGGAACAATAATACAAAATACAAGTGGCCTTGTATGTCTGGCCTTGACAATTATGTATATATCATTAGTAATAATTGATAATAATAATTATTGAAAATGATTAAGCCATGAATGATAAGGAGGAGAGAGGAATCTTCTAAGGGTTCGGAGAGACTTGTGAGGATAAGAGGTGGTGAAAAAGACGGGACTTGAAGGTATCAATAGTGGAGGCAAGACGGATAGACAAAGGTAAGGAGTTCCATAAATAGGTGGCACGGATTACAAAGGATTTTTGAAAAGTGGATGTATGGTGGGAGGGAGTATAAAGATCGGAAGGACGGGAGCGTGTGATACGGGTGTGGACAGACGATTTAAATTTCAGAAGTTTAAAGATATACGAGGGTCTTTGAAATTGGATGACTTGAAAGAGTAAAGAGCCTAAGAAGTACTGGCGACGATAGATAGGGAAGAGCCAGTTCAACTCGTGGTAGAAGTGCGATATGCGGGAGTCTCTGGGGATTCCGAGGATAAAACGAATAAAACAGTTCATAAGACGTTTAAGTTTGGCCTCGAGATCTCCAGAGAGTCCCCCGTACACTAAGCAACCATAGTCTAAAATGGGGGAATATAAGGGAGGTCACAAGGAGTTGACGGGTCTTCGCTGGGAGGAGATGGCGGGAGATGTTGAACTGTATGAGAATAAATATGGATTGGCGGTTAATGTGGGAGATGTGATTTTTCCAGGAGAGGTTTTGGTCGAAGATGATTCCGAGGTTTTTAACAGAAGACCAATATTTTATCGGGATGTTGTTGAGGAAAAGGGTGGGGAAGGGAGCAGTGGAGTTTATGAGGAACGTACGATGGTGATGGCCAGAAATAAGGGACTGTTCTCCCCCCCCCCACCATAGTAGCACATAGAAATTCCGATTCAGGATTTCTCAGGTTAATGGTAAACAAATTATACGAGATCGATTTGTTCACAAGCAAATTTCTACCTAAATAAGTATCCTACAATTAGTCTTTAAAAGACCTTGAGCAATCATGAGTTCCAGCCAAAATATGTTTCTCATTCACTATTTTGGTAAAAAAGCAGGCATTATTAGTATTTTATTTTTCATTTGCTCTTCAAGATTTCAGAAAATCAAGAAGCACCATTATGATCAAGAGAAACCAATATGATATAGGCAGGGAAAAAATATACAAGATTAAGGGCGTAAAAAAAGAGAATTTCGATATTAATTTCAAAGAGTTCATCAAATAAAAATCGATTCGTGCAAGAAAAATGAATGAAAAGATACGTAATGATAATAAGGAAAGGTTGAAAGAAAAGAAAAAAGCTATTTCATTTGCTAGGTAGGACTCTTTAAACCTTCAAACAGGTTACATGAAAAACATTAATGCAGTGTACAGTCAAATGCAAAGAAAATATCCAGGATCTTGGTCCTGATTATAAAAATAAAAAAGGGGATTCTTGCCATGGAAATGGGATGACTGTGAATCGGTAAGAAAGGGTAAGAAATGTAAGGTTAAATCAAAGCACTGCAGAACTGCAGGAAATGGGATCATTGTGTGTAGTAGGATCCGATGAGAGGGGTACCAAACAGAGAGAGAGACAAAATTGAGAATCTCACTCGCTGCTTAGGCCAGACTAGTGTGGGAGATTCTGCATATAGACAGCTGCGCTAGCCCTACAAGAGATCTTTAGAGCAGTTTATACAGCAGTTACAACGCGTCAGCAACCATCTACTACCTTTCTCTTTACTCAGTCTAAATCTTTAATTTCTATTTACGTGTAAAGCCCTGGCAGTTTAGTGTCTCTATTTTATTATACAGTGTTCAGCATTCATTCTAGCTTATTTCTTAAAAACCCTTCCTCACTAATTTCTCTCTTTCTGAAACTTATTACACTGTGAATTGTAAAGGGTAAGAAATGCTACGGTCAAATCAATCCTTGCTACAGGACTCGCTAAAGAAAACAGTGAAGAGTGGAATAAAATGGTTCAGATAATCATGGTACATATACAAAGCGAGATAGGCAGGAAGTGTACAAGGTTAGACAAAGACTTCTGTAGGAGCAAGAAATGAGAAAGGCATTTCTATGTAGGGCGAAGAAGCTGGAGAAGCTTCTTATGCAATAGGGAAGTTTCGATAATGATGATATTATTCATTTTATGTTTATATTCAAGTTGTTATTGCAGGACATTTGTTCGATCCAAACAAACAATCAATTATATCGATTTAGATTATAATAGTTTATTAAACGATAATTGAGTACTGCAAAAAAGGATTTGTTCTTACCCTCTAGATTTTGTTATATTTGTAGTAGGTGGATACAAAAACAATATCTATAATATATAATATATATATATCATATACAACTAGTGACGCCATGATGTTCATTAATCAGTGCCGGGAACATTGTACCGCCCAGTTGACCTGTGTTGTTGTATTGTTGTGCATATACACACGCATACAGAGAAACATACACAAATACACAATAAATACATTCACTATTCAAATGTATCAAAACAAAAGAGTTGGCCCGCAGGGGTTACCCAAAGAAAACTAGAAGAATATCTCTGACTTCAAGAACACTACCTATCTTTAGCAGAGCCTCCAGCATTGAGATGTCATTGATTTCAAGATGGCCTCCCACTATCCTACTTGTGTATATACATATATACATATATCTATCTCATTTCTATATTTGTATGTTCGGATTGTAGGTGTTTATGTGTGGTGTAGGTGAGTATGTATATGGTGGGAGATATAAAAAAAGGAATTATTAATTATTGTAATTGTTTTCTCAATTCTTTGTCGGTAGAGATCTGTTTTTATAATAAGAAATGGAGATTGATTTAATTACTCCATATAATACCAATGATATATCAATCCAACCACACGGCTTATATCTCTATACTCCTTTGTTTATACATACATTAAATTCTTCCAGTGAGTGGAGGCCTGAAAAAACTAAACTACCCACTGTTCAACTATTTTATTATGCATTGGTATTTAAATTACATATATCATATCTATTCCAATGGAGTAGTGAGAAACTTATATCTTCCTAATATTTTTTTTAAAAGTAAATTAAGATATTGATTCAACGAAAAAAACGCAGTAATTGCGCATTAATGAAAAATTGAAATGAGACAATTTAGTCTTGGAAGAAAATTAATCAGAAAATAATGCTCGGATTCTCGGATTACATAAAGAGCTTCCAAGGATTTATATGTGGCTAGAGTGAAACAATCAATGGTATTTTGCAAGATATTTCACTGTCCTTGTCCATGTTGTTCAAGATTGAAAACAAGATTCCTTAACGAAGTATGTCATCATTGAGATTGGATAGAGTAAGAGCAAATGAGAGAAGAGTTAAAGTAATGCGTTTAAAACAATTCTAATGGGATTCGGCTGGATACCAAGATAGACGTAGCGATGGGAGATAGTCGTATACAATCACTGAAAAACCATTTGGAAAGAAAAGGAATCCGCAAGGCTCAAGGATAAATAAAAGGATATTGTAGTAGTAGTTTTGATGGCGAATCTGGAAGAATAAATAGAAATGAAGATGAAAGAAACAAAAGTAAGCTCACATTTTACAGTAAGATTAAGGAAGTTAAGATCTGAGCTCCCTAAGGGAAGGCCCTATATACAGTAAAGAGAAAATTAATATAAGAACTATATATATATATATTTTTTTTTTAATTTAAGGCGCATCAACCTTTATGGTCATAGACTGGGGAAGGCCCAGAGCCTTCTCAGTGTACTGCCGGCCTCCGGACAGTGTTCTCTCGTTACAGACAACGCTGTCCATCACCGGACTGAGCTCTATAGAGGCTCCTAGGAAGAAAAAAATTAATGGCAGCACCGCTGGACTCCACGTGGGAGGCCAGTACGCTAAC
>JAAEAF010002467.1:130990-144219 GCA_011037195.1 Triatoma infestans | reverse complement strand
GCAACCCAAGTTTCATCTCCAGTAATGAGGGAGCGGAGAAATTCATCTCTATGGAGTTTGTAGCGTCTCAAAAACTCTTGCCTGGCCTCCACTCGATTCATCTTGTGTTGGTCTGTCAGCTGTTTTGGGACTCACCTCGCGGACAGTTTTCGATATCCGAGGGTTTCTGTGATGGTTTCGTGTAGCAGAGATCTGGAGATTTGCGGAAACATCGCAGAAAGTTCATCCACAGTCAATCTGCGATCGTCACGGAGCGCATTTTCGATTTTTTCCACAATTTCGTCAGTCATAATTGAAGGCCTTCCGCTCCTCTGATCATCATGCACAGACGAACGACCGTTTTTAAACTCGCGACACCACTTGAACACACTCGTACGATTCATACCTTTATCACCATATGCAGTTTTTACCTCATTATAAACCTCAACCGCGAGGTCATTCTGTTCCAAACGAGATAAGGGATGACGCCGCGTATTTCACACTTGGAGGGAGATCGGATTGACATTTTTCATGAAACGTATTGTCGCATCGACATTTCTCAACGTACTGACTTCGAACCGGTCTCGTGCGGAGGGGACGAATCAGGCTACACGACAGTGTAGCCAACATGTCGAAAACAAAATCCCTCCGGCCGTGAGAGCCTCAGTACACTTACTTACTGGACATGCCTCGTACATTTAGTTTCTCCAACGTTTCGGCATTTCACATACCATTATCATAGGATTAACAATGTTTATATCTTATATTATTTTTGCATTCTAATAATGTAGCGTTGTTGGTTGAGTGTTTATGATATATATATATATCAGCTAGAGGATATTTCCCTTGTTTTTGTATAAAATATATGTCGAGATAAGTGTAATATCTTCCAGCTGATATATATGTATATAATAAACACTCAACCAACAATGCTACATTATCAGAATGCAAAAATAATGTATAAACATTGTGAAATGTTATTGGTGTGTTGTGTTGTTGTAGTGTAGTGGTAGCTTTTAGTGGCTTAAGCGGTTTTGTAAAAGGGGCTTGTAAGTATATATGTTTAAGAGAGTGAAGTATCAGAAATAAGAAAGTAGTTACCACTGCTAACAATAAATATATTCTATTAAAATAATAACTACAACTTATTTGCAAACAAATTATTAACTTATTAATATGCACTGATGCTAAGAGAGCGAAAAACAAGTGTTCTTTTTCGGTTCTACAACAAACTATCTTGAAGGAATGTCTTCTAATTGTTATTTCAAATCTTCCCCTGTGAGAAGAAGGGGTAGAGAAGAAGGGGTAGACAATGCCATCAAGTTCAAGAACTCTAAAAGACAATAGTAGTCTTCTACCTGAATATTCATTTTGCAAGGGAATGTCAAATTTTCTTGATATTTTTTATTTTTTCAAATTAAATATATTTTTATATTTCTTGCATCCATCACAATTGTTAATCCTATGATAATGGCATGTGAAATGCCGAAATGTTGGAGAAACTAAATGTATAATTTATAAGAAAAAAAGAAAATAAGGCTGTCAATATTACTTTCCTTTGCAGCTTTAAGAAGAAATATCGCATTGTATGTATATGAATGAGAACAATTACTGCATATCAGACACGCATAATTTGAGTTTTCTGCAAAAAAAAAAAGAAAATGATTTTCCACCATCTGCTTTTCAAAATCTTCTGATAACAAAGCCCTGCATCTTTGGAAATGATTTCTGACTAAGCCAGAAATAATGTACGGCTTCATTCGCTTAGCAGCTGTATGATTAGAAATTCATTATGCATTAATAAGATGGATTGCGTTCAATTATCTCTCATAATATTGTTTCCTTATGATAATAATGATGATCAACGTCATTTCGGTCACGTTCGGCTATAAACCTTCTATTCTGGGAGGCCTGCCTCGAAAGCCCCTAGTGCCCTCATTGAATCGCGATTGAGAAATAAATAAAAAAATTTACCTCATGTCGATCCCAACCCGTACACCCACGGATCACACACGTTCTGTATAGATTCAATTTATTCCTGCGCACACTTTTACTTCCCTTGCCCGTCTTATTTCTTAAAATATAAAAAAAAAATGAGGTATTCGAACTAGATGAGCCACCCATCTTTAAGTTCTTGTGCACTACTAACCAAACCCCCTCCTCTTTCACAAAAAAAAAACCTTAAATGACTTTATCCGAAGAAATGTTTCAAAAAAAAAGTTGTACCACACATATGTCTAGTTTTACAGAACCGTTTTGGAGTAAGTAGCAAAAAACTGAAAAATACTTTTCAGGAAGAATGCACAACTTTCGGTTATCCGATTTTCTTCAAACTCGAGATTTCGACAACGTATTTAATTCTAATTAATATTATTTAGATGACAGAATTGTGTGTTAAACAGAAATAGCACTTAGAGGAAATCCTAACTTCACCTTTCCCCCCTTAATTACACTTAAATGAATTTTCCCGGAGAAATGTTTCAAATATAAGTTATAGCCCATTGTATGTTAATATATATACTAAGTTTCAAGAAAAGTATGGAGCTAGATGCAAACAAAGGACGGGGCACCAAAAGCATTTTTCAGTTTTATAATCTGACTATAAAAATGGCTCTGTGAAAAAAATAGAATCTATACAATACAGTGACCCACTCTTACGAGTTACGAACGGCAGTTTTTTTTTTCTCACTACATGAGGCTCACTGGGGAGAAACGCCGAAAATGGTTTAAGAGCCGGAAGATCATGGAAAAGTAGGCGTATGGGTCTCTCACCGAAAAACACCTATTATTATGTAAAAATATATTATTACCTGTTTATTTTATTTTTAATAACGTTTTTAAATCAATTTTTGTTTTTCTGATGTAATGACATATCAAAGTCATTGACACATCAAAGTCATAGCAATATCAAAGTGGTTCCAGCCAGCTGCTATCTTCACAAAGGATGGCAGGAATAAAAGATAATTTATAACTAGTGGCCTAGCCGGCCGCTGTCTTCAAGACAAGGCCGCGGCCAAACAAACAACAAAGCCCTTTTCAATACAAGGGTCAATACCTTACATCAAAGAAAGCACCGATAGAGCTGGCCACTGACCTAAATCACTGGTCACCGAACTAACCAAGGTCACACAAGGTTGCACACTAGGACAGATGTCTTGGTGTAAGTGTTGCTAACACTAATATAAACTTCGCCCCATTGGAAGAGGGGATTATTCTATACCAGTACGCAGTAGATTATTATAGACGAGTACATCGTTATACGAGCAGCAGTTCCGCTTCCCTATACAGGTTCTACTTATACTCATTTTCATAACTGTGCATCTTAGTTTATTTATTTTAATCATTCTAAATTATTAGTTGTTTATCTCCTATTTATTTCTAAGAATTTCTTGTTAATAGTTACCATCACTCACGTTTAAATTATTGTACAAATACAGTCTATTTTTATAAATTCAGTGTTAGTAATTCGAGCTCTAACTTCCAAAAATCTCTAAACTAATTTCCGCACTCTTCAAGACATCTACTACATACCATAGGAATCTCAATAAACGATTCCACTACACTGACCTTAAATCAACTCTGCAAAATAATGGTTAAAACCGAAGGAAATAAAATTATAAGCGTCAAGTTAGGCGCGTTTAGAGACTAGTATAGTTTATTAAAAAAAAAGCCTGTAGATTGCGCTAGCGAGTGAGGATATTGATCTTCACCTTTACAATACAATAATTTATTATTTTCAACATCTATATTGTAAGTTGCAATAAAAAAAAAAATAATAATAATAATAATGAATTTTTCACTAACTTGGTCGGTGTGTTGTCTATATTTCCGCCGGATGATTACTGTCAAGACGATAATGAGAACACACAATGAGATGACAACTGCCACAAGTCTGCCTGTTCCAATTGCCTGTTTAAACAAAAGAGAATATCAAATATTAACGTAGAAATCAATACTTTTTCGTTTTTTTTAATACAATAAAATTTGATGACTTAACTTTAAACTTAAAATAATTTTGGATTATTAAATAAAATAAAAAATAGATTTTGCAAAGATTATTTGAATATCTATGAGATAGTCATTTTCGGTGGATATTTAATAGTCAATTCCCTAATCACGTAAAAACAAAAACGATTTTCATATTTATAATGTTTTCATTGATCATTGTAATGTGATCCGAATCATTAAAGATTCATAGAATCCGAAAAGTGAAGAATCAGACTTAGTTGAATCAAACATTAGTTATTCCCTACCTATACTGGGAGAATTCTATTCATATATTTAGAGCTACAGTTCGGGGTCAGTTTTTACGAGTTATCGACATCCAGTCAGCAACATCAATATACTTATCATCAGTGAAATTTTGCGTGATAGCCTGCTTCATTTTTTGGTCATCGAACAGTTTCGGGCATTCGCCCATCATCAGAATGTTTTTGTTGAACAGTGTAATAACATAGACTTGCTTAGAGCAAATCTATGTTATTACACTGTTCAACAAAACATCCTGATGTTGGGCGGATGCCCTACTCAACTGTATTTGCTCTGTGCAAGTCTTATGTTACACTGTTCAACAAAAACATCCTGATGATGGGCGAATGCCCGAAACCGGTCGATGACCAAAAAATGAAGCAGGAAATCACGGAAAATGTCTCTGCTGCTTTCCAGCTCTGCGGAACCAACCACCACATCAATATACTTAGTTTCTAATACTCAGCCAGTCTGTCTCTTTCGTGATTATTCTCTCGCTAACTTATTCTCTAAGAACTATTAACAGTGTAAAGTTCTTGCAGTTTGTGTTTCTAATTTATTATACAGTTCTAAGCACATCTACCAGTTTATTTGTTCTTCATCATTCCTAAATATATCTTTAAATCCCTCTCCTACTCACTTCCATTATATCATCCTAATATATTCTTCGATCACTCTGGGCAACTGCTTGCCGGATTCCAGCGGGGGCCAACCAGATTTGTGATACATCGACCTAGTTGGTTTATTATGCTCGGGCGTCAGTAGCTCCCTGGATAATTACAAACCTACTGCCCAGTCAAACGCGTTAAAATATTAAATATCATTCACAATTAAAACGCATGAATCTTTTATTTTTGAGTTATGCATACATTCATATATATTTATATAGCAAATATATAAACATACTCACACACAATTTTTTTTAAATGCCACTTTTTCGTGCCTAGAAAAATTGAAAAACATATATTTCCAAGAAATCCCCTAGAATACTCCAAAAATCAATTTACTTGGATAAATATTACAAATAAAACTGATAGAATTTATATGTGGAGTTTATTGGGGAAATGATTGGAGTTCTAGAAAATAGCAAACAAAAGAAGGAAAAAAGAAGGATTTTCTTGATAGATTTAATCGAAACCTTCTTGATCGAGGCAGTGTTCGTACTTAAACGGATAGCAAGATCGAACTTCTTGCAATTTCTAATTACTTTTCTCACATAACAACAGTATTTCCGGTGAAAACTCGATTTGGAAAATTTGATTTGATCGCAATAAATTCCTCTTACAGCTGTAAGTAAAAGCAAGAATCTCTCGGTTAATTAATGATAGTATTTTTCGGTATAGATAAAATAGATTCCCGCCGACCTGCCGAGACGCAAAGCGATGGCATTGTTCAGGTTGTCCACTGGACATGATTACTTGCAAAACCATTTGCATGGAATTGGAGTAGCCAAGCCACCAATTTGCCCGCTAAGGCAGCAGGAAGTCATGACTTCCGTACACATTGACTCGTGTCTTGCTTTGGAGGGAACAGTTTAGAATGGCAAATATATATTGGGTTGCCAGACTTCGAATGGCGGTAGTTGCCAATCACGGCGCTTAGGAAAAAAAAAATAGATAAGTCTTAAGTGAACATGCATTGCAAATAGTAGCATGTGATGGAATAGTGGATGATAAGAATACATTCTACGACGTGTGTATCGATGTTGGCATTACATGAACATCTAGATGATTTGTACAACTTCTTGGGTTTAGTGCACTTACATGCACACTATAGTAAACTTCACTTAGTACTAACTGAAGGAAAAAGAAAATGCATTATCATTTTTAAGATATAACACTCAAATACAAAAATTTATTATTCAACCAAGAGTGAGTAAAGTAACTCAATAAGAGTGTAAAAATACTTTACTCACATGAGGAATACTAAGTTTTTGCAGCAATCACAATTCGTTTTTAACGTATATGAATATAAAAAAATTAATCATCAATCCTACAATTTTTTTAATAAATGGTGGGAGTAAACGATTCTTCGATCTCTCTATCGATTTCTGTACTATTACAATACCGGAAATTATAAAATATCAGTAATCATTTCCTGTCAATATAATTTTAAATGAACAAGGTCTATTTAATAGTAGTTATACATTTTTAACTATTTAATCAATAAATATCTTTATATATTGGAAAATGTGTCCAGTTTATATATAAATAAAGTAAATTCTTAATAAACATCAAAATTATTAATTCGATCAGAGAGAAATTTTTTCCGTGATAGTCTGCTTCATTTTGTGGTCATTGACCAGTTGCTTTCCTAGCTGTGCAGACCCAACCACAATAACTTTTTTAATTTGAGTCAAATACTCTTTCCGCCTATAATCTGCTCTAATTTGGTGTATCCTCAATTCCGTTGCTAGTTGTGAAGACACTGGGATTTGTTTCCTACTAAGTCCTTGTTTACGCGTATTAGTAAATAGCTAGATGCTAGATGTCGGGCTAGTTAGAATTGAATAATTTTACTTTACGTCACTTGTGGCTGTTTTTACGGTCTTTTACTTGTAATAAAAGTGATTATCATTAATAATGGATGCCCGAAGGCGCGGGACCTAAGCCAAAATTGCTCTCACCGCTTCAAGAAAGAAAAAAAAAGTATGTACTCCTAAGAAGACTCCGCCCAGCAGCCTACCGGACTGATTACAATATGTTAAGATATCCCTGAACGTCATCTCCACGAAGCATTCCCTTGAGAGTGTTGCCCTCTCAAATATGCGAAGCCTACATGACCTAGTAGTGGTACATCATTTCTCCGACTCTTTCATCACAATTCTGGCACAGGGAACTTGACGTCAGAGCTTATTTTGTGTAAATGACTGGCTATTCAGGCATGTCCAGTCAATACAATTACCAGGACCTTCAATCCTACTCAGGGAGAGAAGATATTTCAAATCTCCTTTCCTTGTTCTATGATAAATCTCTTAGCCTGGATGCATCCTACCGTGTCTCGGCAGTGCTCCTCCATTTCCTCCATTGTTTAACTTATCTGTCACAAAATTCTTAGTGACGGCTAATGCTGACTGGGGATCACAAAATAGTAGTGTGGAACCCATCTTAGCCACCAATTCGTCCATCCTCTCGATAAAAAGTATAACTTCACACATTACTTTTGCTTTAATCATTAATTTTTTGTCACATACAAGATTGCAAAAGAAACAAGCAATTTTAATCTATTTTATAAACGGTAAAATATATTTTATAATGTCAAAATCATGATTGCAATATTCTGTTTAAAGCAAATACTAGTAGATTATTTTACTGGTAAAATTATGATCTGTGGAAAATGAAAGGAAAGTGGTCATAAAACAAATAAAAGTGTATGAAAGTGGTTGAAATATGGCCACTTTAATGGTCAGTTTAAACATTGTTAGCCGTAGAAGCAGCACTTAGTTGTCAAGTCCAGGTAGTAGAAAATTAGTACGATTCAACTTAGTCCTAAATAAATAAATGAAGTTAAAAACAAAACAAATACCATAGAAAGTGCAGTAATGAACGTTAAATTTAAAATGTAATAAAAAGAGTGGGGGTGGGTTGCGATAAGAGTACGGATTTCATTCAAAACGTAACGTTTTAATTTAATTTTATTTTATACTAGAACAATAAAGTAAACATGGTGGTACACGGGGCGGTGAGATGTGAAATTGTAATTGTCCCTTATACCTTTAGTAAAATTTAATTAATAATTTCACTAGTTTATTTAATCTATATGGATAAAATTGTGCTGATAACTGAGTGGTAGGTATTTTCATTTATTTTACACACTCCACTTTTAATAATTTATAAATATCTGATAATATAGAGAGAGCCACTATAAATGTTTATCTTTATTTACCCAATTCCCGATCACCCAATTAAAATAATTACACAGGATTTTTTTTCGAAGCACATAGCCATTTTATTTTCATATTCTTAATGAAAAAAATCGGTGTGAAACACTCGCACAACTTTCTCTTACTCCAGTTCTCAAAATAATAATTGATAAATTTTATAGTTTGCGTACCAAATTTAATGAAATTCGTCGAAAACTGAAAAAAAACTATTCAGTAAAAGCGCATTTCCGGTTTACTAATTTTCGTAAAACTAGGAATTTTTAGCTCTATTTATTTCTCATTAATTTTGTCTAGATGGTAGAATTCAACTATGATAGCACTTTAGGAGCAAAATAACCCTACTTCTCCCCCAAAAACAAGACAAAAGTTGTAGCTCTTTATATGTACAGTTCACATTCCTAGTTTAAGGAAAATCGTTGGAACCGTTTTCGAGAAATACCACAAAACTGTAGAAATACATTTCAGTAAAAAACGCACTTCCGGTCATCTGATTTTCTTCAAACTCGGAATTATAACAACATATTTAATTCTAATTAATACTATTTAGATGATAGAATTGTGTAATAAACTGAAATAGCACTTAAAGAGGACAACCTAACCCCACCCCTCTTCCAAAAGTGCCCTTAAATGTGTAACAGCAAGAGAAGCTCAGCAACCATAGAGAGCAAGAGAAGCTCAACCACTCTCTCGGACTGGAGTGGGAGAGTGGGAGAAGCTGTATAAATATAGTGACGGACAGTCCATGAGAGCCAGTAAAACACAGTGGAAATCAGTTCAGTACATCCAATCGCTACATGTCATTCTCTTACCACTCAACCTTAAACATTCATCCACTGTTAGGTCCAGGCAGTCTGTGTCTCATTATTAATATATCAGTTAACCAGTGTTAACCAAGTCTTCTCATCAAACTCAAACTCAAACTCATCAAACAAAACCAATTCTCTCCATCCAACACATCCATTATAAATGCATTTCTTTTACGCAGATCATTGATAGATATAAAACCCCAATGATGGGCTAATATTGAGCGAGGATCTCATAAATTTCCAATTCGACGATTCAAGGTGGTTGTTCAGATTGCGTGGAGAATTATTGGCACTGAACAAGGTCCCTGGGCTTAAGAAGGATTTGGAGAACGAAATTATGCCTCTTGTGCACTCAGAATGCTCAATGAAGGTTCTTCTTCATTTTCTTCTAAACTGCCCATCATTATCCAATATCCGCACTGTATATTTGGGCCCTAATAAATCAACCCACCATATTGCAAACTATGCTGTTCACATAAATACGTGCACACACAGACCATTTTCTGAAAACCACTTTTTTGGACTCAGGAGACCTCAAAACTGATATTTCCGGTGAAAACTCGATATCCAAAATATGACACGATTACAATACTTCCTCTTTCTTGGGGTAAGAGAAAGTAAAAAAGAAGAAAATTATAGATAAATTTTGAAATCTGGCATGATTGCAGTACTTTCTCGTATAACTGAAAGTGAAAGTAAAAAGGGACGTGAAGAAAAGTACGAGTTATTCCATTTCTATCTATAAGTTATTCCATCATTTATCTTATTTGATTTTAATTGCAGTAAACATTTTCAAAATTGCCACCGGAAGTATATTATTATTTGAGGTCCCTGATCACGAATAATTGATACATATCTCTCTCCCTCCCTCTACGTGAGAGCGAGGGGGAGAGAGAGTATGTGTTTTTCGAAAACTCAAGAAAAAAATATCACAAAAAAGTTCTTGAAATTTGAAAAAGAATTTGATAGTTCATTTAAGTATTTCCGGTGAATGCTGCTTCTTCATTGGTCAAAATCGGAACCGGAAATAAATTACTAAATGATTTTTACAGTTTTCTCGCTGTTTACAGCGAAAACAGCTCCAAGGATAAACACGGTTTATTTCTTGTGTCAGTTCATGGTAGATTTACGCCATTGATGGACCTACCCATTGTATTCCCCCACCCATTCGCTTTCAGAACAGCCTCTACTTCATTAATAAAGGGCCAAATTTTTTTACGAGGTTACATACTATTTCATATACGACACCTAAGATATTTCAAATTTGGAACGCACATATTTAACAGAATCACCACTTAATCGAACCCAGATTTTTCGCATCAAAAGCCTAGAGTTAGCTGGGTTCCTTTAAACTGCCTTGACCGTCTATATACAATTTAACTCTTATTGCTTTTATTTGCAACCTTTTTTAAGGGAAAAGATTTCAGAGCTTTTTTTTAAAGTGAAGCTGAGATGTTGGGCTTTCATTTAAAGTGACAACTTCAGTTTGTTGTGCATTCTTCAGATACATTAAGGTTCTATTCCGTTAAATGGATTTTTCAGAAATCAAGAAGTGACAAGAAAGAAAATGTGACAAAGTGAGAAAGAAAATGTGACAAGTGAAATTTTTTAAAAACCAGCGTGAGGAAGTTGTTTTTATTACATATATATATTTTAGATGATGCGATGACAAGTGTATAGAGGGTGAGGTTACACTGTGACCAGATTTATTTTGATTCCATTGAAATTGTAACAATATTTATTTGTATTTGTATGTGAAGTATAAGCTAAAGTTGACCTGCGATTCCTTGAACTCAAGTATTAGTAGCATATATAAATCACATGGGTAGCCCATAACTTTCATCTCATTTGTATGCTTCTCGGCATGAAAATTACGATATTTGAAATTTTTATTATTACAAATAAAATACTATTCAGAATTTTGTAGCAAATTAAAATTTTCCATCCTAAAAAAGAAAGCGTATTAAGGGAACAGAAAAAACTTAAATCTGCAAGCTTATTAAAAGGAAGAGATAAGATGGCCACAAGTTCCCTAGCAATTCTGCTTTATCGAGCGTTACGCAGGGCAAAATTTTAAAAGTTAAAATAATATGTAAAGTTAAATTTTGTTTACAAATTTATGTGAATTATTATTTCTAAAAAAGCAAAAATTCTAATATTTCAATTACATTAGCAGTTAACTTTACTAGATTATTCTATTTCATGCAAATAATGGTGAAGAAAATTACAGTAATAATGGATTTATTCTGAAATTATTCTCCATGGTAACAATATTGAATAATTTATTCTAAGACACTTGGAAATTACCACAGAATATATATATATATATATTAGGAGAGAAATTCCACTTAATTTAAGTAGCGCGGGCAAATCAGATGGAATAATTGGCCAAAGATAAATTAACATTAACCTTCCCAATAGGGAAATCAATTCATTGAAATGAAAGTTACTTACTTTATTATATAATAAAGAAATTATTCGTTCAATATTGGCAGTTAAATATGTTCCAATTCTTAAATCTGTTCTTTTAACTCTAATAATACATTAAACAACGATTGGTAAATCATATCTGATTATCTATTCAGTTTCAATAAGGTTAAAGTAGATAAGATGACCAAATAATTGTTTTTATAAGTTAAACCTTAAAAATATCGCATAAATTGATTATCTATTGTTGATCTCCGGTCAGACAATCAGAGTTTGGATTTCAGAAACACCATTCTACTAATCAGCTCAAGTTCTTCCCGTTATGTACGTCATCGTTACTTTCCTCAAGCAGAAACAGTATTGCCTAAGTATGTTTCTTGTCATTATGGCTCACGCATTAGATAGGGTATGACACAAGGTTCTTCTTTAAGCCGAGAGATATCCTCATAGAAGGCAGTTATTTCAAGGTCGGCTAAGGAGCATCAGACTCCTGTATATAGTTAGGTAAAGCTGATGTACCTCAAATCAGCATCCAAATATTACTCAATCTATCTTTGCAGACGATACCACAATTCTCATTCCTGATACTGTTAATGCTATCAGAACTTTCAAAAGCACCTCAACCAATTGCAAACCTGGCTAGTTAAATGGTAAATTAAACACGAATGCAACGAAATCTAAATATGTACTATTTACACTTCGCTGCAAAGTCCTGTCACCTGTTGTAAGGGGTCAGTGTAGTGAAAGGAAGAAAAACACAGCTAGTTTGAGAGGCTAGTGTAGACTAAATGGGGAAAACAGCTGAGTCGGCAGCCGAAATTGGGCTAGAGCGCTACGTGTTAGGCTGGCCCTGGCAGTTAGTTGGTGAGTGGCGTGGTGCGTGGATCTGGTTGCTCTATGTCGGTGTGTATTATTATTATTATTATTATTATTTTTTTGTTATTACCAACCTTGGATTATTAGTACCAACAGAGGCTTATTGTGCCATCCCCAATAGTTCCTAGTACACAAACCCTCCCTCCTTAAGAAGTTTGAGGGCCTTCACCACCAGGTCATTTTGAGCTACCATCTCCTTAGGTCGCAACGTACCAAAGGTTTCATACCTCAATTTAATTATTGCAACGCAATCAAACAATAGGTGGGGGGCCGTTTCCTCCTCTTCCTGACATAATCTGCACAAGGGTTCCGCTCGAATGAGCCCTACCTTGTACAGATGTTTCCTGAACCTACCATGACCCGTAAATAGTCCCGTCACCAGAGAAATCTGGCTCCTACTCAGACTAAGAGTCATTTGGGTTCTTCGTTTACACAGTCCTGGCATCATCCTTTTACTGTGTATAACACCCGGGCTCCCCCTCCAGAGCTCTTCATGCTTACTGCGACACCACTCTCTAATCGCTGCACGAATTGCTCCGCCAGTTATCCCCAGGACCGGCTCTGGACCAATGAACGGAGTGTTTGCCCCGTTCCTGGCCAGTTGATCAGCTGTCTCATTACCCTCAATCCCTGCATGTCCAGGCACCCATAGCAGCTGTACCTTGTTGTGCCTGGAGAGAGTTTCACCAATGCCTCACGACATTCTTAGGGATGAGGTAGTTCTGTAAGCCTCTAGGGCTTTCAGTGCGACCTGACTGTCCGAGCAAATGCGTATGACCTTGCCCCTTGGGGCTCTAAGCAGGTTCTCCGCGGCATAGACCTTAATGGCAAAAAATTCAGCCTGGAATATAGTGGAATACCTGCCCAATGACCACTCAATGAGTACCTGCGGGCTCATTCCATACACTCCTGCTCCAGTTCCTCAATTCATCCTAGAACCGTCTGTAAACCACAGAGGTCCTGTCCGGTAACGTTTTTCCCACCCCTTGGACCATTCCGCCCTAGAGCCT